>CM042010.1:57106429-57248929 GCA_023525715.1 Cichorium intybus | reverse complement strand
AATGCAAAGGACTAAATCATTATGCTCGAGATTGTCGAGCCAAAATCAAGGTCAAAGACTCAGCTTACTACGCTCAAAAAGCCGAAGAGCTGAAGAAACAAGAACAGAAAGCAAAGCAAAAAGCTTTGATGGCATTCCACGAACCTAGTGTGGAATACTGGCCAACTTCTGATGATGAAACAGATACTGAACCAGCTCAGTCAAACTTCTGCTTCATGGCTGACAATGAACCAACCACAAGAGCTCCATATGTCATCGATCAGGTATGGTCTATGATCTCAGATCTCGGTCTTTCAAGAACACCATTTGAGTCCCACATGACTAAGATTGAGAACAGTCTAAAAGCTGATCTCAGACTGTATCATGACACAATAGTCAAATCTGATATCTACAAATCTGAATTACAAACCTTGCAACTCAGATTTGGAGAATCCACACGGACTAGAGACAAACTTGAAAGAGACATTGAACGAAAATCTGAAGAAAATAATCACATCCTAGAACAATTAAATGAAGCTCTAAAACAGAAAAGGGACTTAGAAATAAAAAATCAATCTGTTATTTCATCTGAAATAAAAGATACGTTAGAAAAGGAAGTCCTTCAGTTAAAACAAAAAACTCAAGATTTAACTGACAAAAACACTAGTTTAAATCTAAAACTAGATGATTCTTCAAAGCAAATTAAATTTCTTGAATCCGAAAATCAAAGATTTCAAGGAAAACTGGATTCTATCAATATTGCCAGAAAATTGAGTGATGATGTTTTCACTAAAGCAAATAACTTAGGAACTGGCAAAATTGATACGAATTATAAACCGGGAATTGGAAGAGAATCTTTTGAAAATGAAGAGACTGAAAAGAAAAATGGGAAATTTTGTGAAAACTCTAAATCGCCTCTACCAGATTTTTTCTTATCTACTAATGAGGACGATTCAGATGACGAAACAGTTATCAACTGTAGCCCAGATGATACTGCTTTCACTGTTTCCAAAAAGTCTTTCAAAAGAGTCTTAAAATCCGAATCAGACTCTGCTAGTTCAGTAACTCATCAATTGAGATCTACTAAACTAACAATGAATGATGGCACAATCAAACTTGAAAATTTCTTAAATGGAGAAAATTCTGATCATCAAAATGGTAGTACTTCTGCTCCAACTGTCTTTCCCTCTTTAAACTCAACCTTTATTGGAAAGAACAATCTGGGACAAAAGTATTCAAAGAAACATCAGACAAATAAACAACCCATTCAAGCTGTCTTTAAACCAAAAGAACAAAGCAGGTCCATTGTTTTCAAAGAAAAACCTTTGAAACCAAGCGCTGTGCCACAAAAACAGACCTTTAATCCAAAACAAAAACCGTTTCAAAAACCAATTCAAAATCGCTTTCAAGAGATAAACTTTAATCTCTCAAGGAACTTTCAGAGACCATCATTTCACCAAATTCCATTCAATCATCAAAGTGTTTTCCAAAACCATTCAGATCCCAGATACAAAGAAAGGTCATCAAACAGAACTTCAAATAAAGGATACTTTTCACAAAATCATAAATCAATACAAATGACAGGTTTTCAAAGACAAATCTTAAATTGGGAAAATCTGATAAGTCAAATCAAGCCTCAACCACTTCGTCAAATTAACAAAAACCATAATGATTTCAAATTATCAAAAACCATTAACAAATCAGGACCCACCATGGTTTGGGTACCTAAACTTTCCGTCTAATTGCAGGCATTTTGTGCTGGAGAGCCCAAGGATGGCACATGGTATATCGATAGTGGCTGCTCCAAGCATATGACAGGAAACCAAAGCTTTTTACGAGACTTCAAACCCACAGAATCCAAACAAGATGTGACTTTTGGAAATAACATGACTGCAAGAATCAAAGGTTATGGAAACATAACAAATGGTCACTTCACCATCAAGAAAGTAGCCTACGTTGACGGCCTGAAACACAATCTAATCAGCGTATCACAACTTTGTGACAACAATCATGAAGTTCTTTTCACCAAACAGCGAAGCATAATCACGGATGCCAAGACCAAAGCCATTCTAGTCAATTCTGATCGTCTAGGCAACATGTATCCACTAGATATGGACCTTATCTATGGAAAACCAGACATCTGTCTTTTATCCAAAGCTTCAGCTGATATTAGCTGGTTGTGGCATCGTCGTCTTTCCCATCTCAACTTCGGCTACATCAACAAATTGATCGGAGATGATCTAGTTCGAGGACTGCCACTTTTGAAACTCGACAATGAAACTCTTTGTGCCGCTTGTGAAAAAGGAAAACTTTCCAAATCCTCTCACAAAAGCATTACAGAATCTAGTGTATCCGAACCACTAGAACTGCTGCACATAGACCTCTGTGGCCCCGCCAAAATCCAAACAATACAAGGGAAGAAGTATGTCCTTGTCATAGTTGATGGCTTCACTCGATTTACATGGGTCTTTTTCTTAAGACTAAAATCAGAAGCACCAGAAGAGATGATCAACTTTATAAAACAGATCGAACTAAAGCTCAAACGACCCGTTCGAAGAATCCGAAGTGATAATGGTTTGGAGTTCAAAAACATAACTCTAGACTCATTTCTCAAAAACAAAGGCATCGAACACAACTTCTCAGCCCCCTACACTCCTCAACAAAACGGCGTTGTTGAAAGAAGGAACCGAACTCTGTGCGAAGCTGCAAGATCAATGCTTATCTTTGCTGATCTGCCACAATACTTCTGGGCAGAAGCAATTGCCACAGCTTGCTACACACAAAATCGCTCCTTAATTCACAAAAATCTTCATAAAACACCATATGAAGTCATTAACAACCGAAAACCAAATATCAAATTTTTTCATATTTTTGGTTGTCGATGCTTCATAAAGAATAATAAAGACCACCTTTCAAAATTTGAATCAAGGTCGGACGAAGGAATTTTCCTTGGTTACTCATTTTCTTCAGCTGCTTATCGAGTACTGAACAAACGTACAAGAGTAATTGAAGAAAGTACCGATGTCCACTTCGATGAATTTTATGTCAGAAAATTGGATCGTGAACATTTTGGTTCACAAATGATAGATAATATTTTTCAAAATCCAATTCCACAAACACCATCTCCTGACATAGACATTGAAGTTGATATTGATTTACTTTTTGAACAACCTAAAACTGCTTATAATTCTGAAATTCTAACTACTCTAATTAATCCTACAGGAACACCCACTGAAGGAACTTCACAAAGAAACAGAAATGTTGCAGATCAAGTTGAGGGGGAACCACAAACACATACTTCCTCATTAGAACAAACACCAAATCCTCCTTTAACCACCCCAGATTTTACCACTCAATCCCCAAATATCCAAAACAATCCCGATGCAACATTTATGGGGGAACCTTCAAACCTCTTCCAAGAAGAAACTACTGGAGAAGAACAATGGGATACTGAAAATCCTATTATTACAACGGAAGAAAATCGTTTAATAAAATGGACCAGAAACCATCCCACTGACCTAATCATCGGAGATCCCAATTCAGGTATCCAAACTAGAGCCGCAACTGCAAATGAATGTTTATTTGGAGCCTTCCTATCCATGACTGAACCCAAAACCATACATACTGCTCTCAAAGACCCAGACTGGGTAAAAGCTATGCAAGAAGAGCTAGCTGAATTCGAAAGAAATGACGTATGGAATCTTGTTCCTACACCACCAGATGTTACTATCATAGGTTCAAGATGGGTATTCAGAAACAAGACTGACGATCAAGGAGTTGTGTGTCGAAACAAGGCACGTCTCGTAGTCAAAGGCTATTCACAACAAGAAGGAATAGACTACGATGAAACATATGCTCCAGTCGCCAGAATAGAAGCTATCCGCATCTTTCTCGCATATGCTGCACATAAGAACTTTAAAGTTTTTCAAATGGACGTTAAATGTGCATTCCTACATGGAGAGTTAGATCGAGACGTTTATATCCAACAACCACCAGGCTTTGAAGATCCCAAATTTCCTCATCACAGCTTCAAATTGCAGAAAGCTGTCTATGGTTTAAAACAAGCACCCCGTGCCTGGTATGCCACCTTGTCAACATTCCTCGAAGAATCAGGTTTCAAAAGGGGTTCAATCGATCAAACCCTTTTTCGAAAAATCTATAATAAACATCTCTTAATCGTACAAATATATGTTGATGACATTATTTTCGGTTCTACTGATGAATCTTTGAGTGTTAAGTTTGCAGATTTAATGAAAAGCAAATTTGAAATGAGCATGATTGGGGAGATGACTACTTTTCTTGGACTTCAAATCAAACAGTCAACTGATGGAATTTTCATCAACCAAGAGAATTACGTCAAAAACCTACTCACTCGCTTTTCAATGGACAAATCCAATACTGCCAAAACCCCAATGGCCTTTGGATACAAAATCGATGCAGACTTAAATGGCAAACCCACTGACCAGAAAAAATATCGTGGAATGATCGGATCACTATTATACCTCACTGCCAGCAGACCTGACATTATGTTTTCTACTTGTGTATGTGCCAGATATCAAGCAAATCCAATGGAATCCCATGTCATTGCTGTGAAACGCATCTTCAAATACCTAAAAGGCACTCCCAAACTTGGCCTTTGGTATCCAGCTAAATCCGATTTTCAGCTGAACGCTTTCACCGACTCAGACTATGGAGGATGCAAGCTAGATAGAAAAAGTACATCTGGTAGCTGTCAATTCCTAGGAGGTCGACTAGTGAGTTGGTCTTCAAAGAAACAGAGTTGTGTATCCACATCAACAGCAGAAGCTGAATACGTCGCTGCCGCCAGCTGTTGTTCACAAGTCATATGGATGCAAACTCAACTGCGTGACTATGGCTTCAGAGTTTCACAAATTCCCATATTTTGTGACTCAACCAGTGCAATAGCCATTTCTCACAATCCCGTTCACCATTCCATGACTAAGCACATCGATATTCGATATCACTTCATTAAAGACAACATTCAAAAGGGTCATATCGAATTACACTTCATAAACACCGAAGATCAAGTTGCCGATGTCTTTACTAAGGCTCTAGACGAAACCAAGTTTCAATACTTCCTAGGCCGTCTAGGAATGTTGAATCCAGATGACATCCATCCCTAATCTCTTAATTTTTGTTTGTACAAAAGAGTGTTTATTTTCATAAACAAAATTTTCAAAAAACATTCAAATAACCAAATTTCCAAAAACATTCAGAAAAACAAATCTTCAAAAATACAATAAAAGACTTGTCATATTAAGCTTTTATAGAACCATGTGATTAACATCTTCTTGACTAAATTTTCAGATACTTATGCTCGATGAATGTTCTCAGTAATATTGATTCTTAATTAAAGAGAAAGTTCAAATTTCAAACATTTCTGTTATGTACATTCTCCTATTCCCTTTGAATTTATTTCAAATTTTAACGATTTTATCTGTAAAGGGACATAAGATCAGGAGATTCAGATGAAAACCAAACCCATGTGAGAAATTGTGCCTCGTCTTTAACTGCTAAGTGGAATTCATTTCTGTGAGCAAAGGTGTTTTCATTATGACTTATAGGATTTATACTCTTATACCGTGATGCTAGTCTCATTTTTGCTTAGATATCAAAATGACCAGGGACGATACTTTCATTTTCTTATATATTAGACAAAATGTCTATTATATCACCTATCCCTATCCTCAATCAAACCACTTCAAAGAAAAGCTTCATCATCTGGCATAACGAATCTGACAAATGAAGAAACAACAAAGTCATATCCAACAAATGCTGTCAACAAATCACAATTGACAACCACATCAGATATCTTGTCACAAATCACGAAAAGATAAAGACAAAGGTGAACACCTCACCAAAGAAAAGGAAGATTTACAACAACAATCAATCAAGACAGACATCTTTCAAAACTTTCCAAACAAACAGATTCTCAAAAACCGAAGATTTACCGGGATACTGTAGCCTTCATAATTGGATATTCTTAGTTGCAAACTGCACTATAAATATTTCTAAACCCCTCTACATGTATTTCCCGACGGAGAGAGAGTGAACATCAATGGCATGAATGAAGAAACCCACTGAGTAATGCCGAAACCAGTCTTATGTGATTGATTATCTAAAATGAAGACCAAGTGACTAAAGTATATAGGTATAAATCCATATTAAGCATAAGTCAACACCTTCAAACTGAGAGATATCACTCATCTTTAGTGATTATACACCCGTTCTGCACCCAGAACAAACAAACACCTCAGTCAAGTGTGAGATATACCTATGAGAAGTTCATCTGAATCGACCTATTAAGATCACTTGTCGTCTTTATAAATGCTATAAAATCTTAAGGAATATTATGAAAATACATATACAAATACCTTTTGATAATCGAACTTGAGACTTTGATTCAAAAACAAATATTCTTGACAAACATTTTTCAAAACATAAGTAAAATCTAGTCACACTCTTTCAAAACAAGTGATATGGTTTTATAAATGTCTTATCCAAATTTCAAGAATTTCTATCAAACATTTTTCTCCTCATTCCATTAATGATCACATAGGGGGAAATTGTTAAATAATGTTTTTATGTTTTTATGTGACCATCACTGAAATAAGTCGAAATGTTTTTTAACAAATATTATCAGTATTTCAGGTTGCATGAATTCGAGATCAAAGACAAGAATAAATCAAGACCCGAGAAACTTTGAGAAAACATCCAAACCTAAGGAAGTAACGCTACAAACCAAAGAGCAAAATACAAAAATATCACTGTGCTACAGCACTCGCGACGCGACGACCATCTTGGTCGCGACGCGAAGCCTTCAACGCGAGACAGATGGCATGGTCGCGACTTGAAGAAGAGCAAAGACAGAAGACCAAAAACCTACAGCGATCGCGACGCGACGGACATCCTTGTCGCGACGCGAAGACAACCATCGCGAAGCTCCAACGTGACACCACCAACTTTCTAATCGCGAGACTACCAACTCACTACCTTCGCGACGCGACCAAAAGCAAACGCGACCAAAAGGAATCGCGACGAAAAGCTCGACATACCAGCAAAGACGCACTGACCCGACAAAAAGCGCACCGACCACCAGCTATGGCCCTTCGCGACGCGACGGAATGACCGGTCGCGACGCGAGCCCTGTTCAACAGCAACTATAAATTGAGCCTTTCTCTTGCTATTTTGTTACACCCAATCAACCAAGAATTATACACTCATATACTCTCCAAGAAACCCACGACCAGAAATTTCAAGACTCTCAAATCTCTGCATTTGGCAACAAGAATCAAACCGCACAACCGCAAGAAACAAGATATCCTCCCGACACCAAAACTTCAAACCTCTAAACAACCTCTACCCGACACCAAACCTCAAACCTCCAATCAACCTCTACCCGACACTAAATATCACCAAAACCTCATTCAACCCGAGCAAAGAACAAGGATCGAAGCTTCAAAGAAAGTCGTCATATTCATCTGTTATCGATAAGTTCTTTTGAAATTATCCGTGTTATTATTGATTTATTAAAACTGTTATAAATCAACTGTACCAAACACCCGAGACATAAAAATTGAACCGTGACAACGAAAACATATGTGGACTGTATTTAACCGAGACATCTAACTTCTAACTTCTAACCTTTTATTTATTGTAAAAACACGTTATCGTTGATAATGGCGTTTATTACATCTGACATCTAATTTCTAACTTCTAACTTCTAACCTTTTTATTTATTGTAAAAACACGTTATCGTTGATAATGGCGTTTATTACACCTAACATTTAACTTCTAACTTTTACTTTATTTACCGCTTTCTGTCCATTTAAATACTGTCTAGTTTAGATTTACTATTCCGCAACTCTTATTTATTCCGCATATTATAGACAAAATACATATCTGTCACACAGTAACCGGCTTAAAAACCTTACTCGTGGAGATCGATAATCGTATTTTCAACAATGTTAATAAACATGCAGAACAAGAAAGAGGAATACCTAGATTAGTAATAAATTATAAACCTTTAAACAAAGTTTTAAAATGGATAAGATATCCAATTCCAAATAAAAAGGATTTGCTAGACAGACTTCATGATTGAATAATGCAAATCTTTTTTATTTGGAATTGGATATCTTATCCATTTTAAAACTTTGTTTAAAGGTTTATAATTTATTACTAATCTAGGTATTCCTCTTTCTTGTTCTGCATGTTTATTAACATAAAAAGCTGTACAAGACCATTTTGATTTTGAAGGTCTTATTAATCCTTTATTTAGTAAAAAAGTTATTTCCTTTTTACAGAGATTTAAGTATTCATGATTCATTTGGCATGGCCTAGCTTTTGTTGGTATTAAAGTCTCATTGAATTCATCTTCATATGGAAGAGAGACAATATGTTTTTTTCTATCCCAAAAAGCATTGGGATGATCATTACATATATTAATAGTGAATTGATTTATTAAGAGTTTTATCTTATTCTGTAACTTAGGATTCTGTAATCTTTCGTTTATTTTTATACAACTAATTTCTTCTTTTATAAAATTTATTTGATTTTGTTTCGATTTTATCATATTATTGATTTTATCAATCCATCTAGTTGTTGAATTTCCTATTAAAGGAAAAGTGATTCTTTGATTTTGAAAATTTCCTATTAATATTTTTCTATCAACATATATGGGGAATATTTTATCAGTAAAAGGATTTCCTAGTATTAGTTCTTCAGATATATCTTTTACTATCGTAAAATTTTCAGGAATGCATATACCATCTTGGCAAATTTTTGCATTTATTAATTTATATCTAATATCAAGGTCTGTTCCATTAACAGCTTTTAAATTTTGATTGGTTTTTTCAAAATATTTTGTTGGTATAATACCTTCTCTTATACAATTCATATCAGCTCCACTGTCAATTAAAGCAGTAAATTCATGTATAAAATTATTGTTTATTAATAATTTAACTTTTGCATACCATTTTCTAGATTTAACCATATTCATGGCTTGAAGAAATTCTTCATTTATAAATTCTTCATTTATGAGATTATCTAAATCTCTTGAATTACTACCTTCTTCTTTTTCTGTTTTATTTTCAAGATTCATAATTCTTTTATCAAAATTTTTTAAATCATTTTTTAAACAATCTAATTCTTGTTTTAATGTTTTTATTTCTTTGTTAAGACTATCAGTCGTTACTTCCTGTTTTCCTTTATTATCTATTTTATTTTTTATTAATTGGTGAACTATTTTCATTGAATAGGGTTCATCAGGTTTATTAATAGTTTCATCTTTATCTTTTTCTTCTAATTGTTCTATAATTTTATTTTTTAATTCATTGTTATCTATAAATTTTAATATATTTAAAATATCATTTGATATTACATTTACATGGAGATTATTTTCAAGATTATCTTGAAATTGAGATTGTAGTAAATATACATCTTCTTCTATTGTATTACAATGACAATTATTTTTGTCATTACAATTACAGTCATTATTATTATCACTTGATTCAAAGGAATCATCACTAGAGTAATCATCACTACTTTCTTCAGTAATGTCATCTAATTTATTAACCAGAATATCACATATTTGATTTCTTATATTATCATCTATTTCTAAATTAGAAATATTTTTTGAGATTTTTTGTCTAGCTCTGCATTTATTAGCAAAATGGCCAGTTTTCCCACACTTATAACATGTAGGTGGATTTTGAGATTTAAACTCTTGTCTTTTGTCTTTTCTAAATTTTCTTTTTTCAACTTTTTTATTTCTATTTTTCTCAGAATAATTTCTTCTTTTCTTTTTTCTATATTCTTGATCTTTTTTATATTTCTTTTTAGAAATATCAATACCGAATTGATCGCAGAATTGGCCTAATTGGCCTTTTTCTCCTAGTCTTAAATCTTTTATTTGTTTATCTAATTTTATGCTATTACATAAATTTAATCCTTCTTGAACACATGTTCCAATTAGGTGACCATAAGTAAATTGATTATAATCAATAGTTAAACTATCTCCTCTTAATTTTTTCCTTACTCTATCTGCAAATAGATTGGGAAGGCCATCAATAAATTTTGATTTCCAATAAACTGTATTACAGTCGTCTAATTCCATAACTCTACTTAAGAAAGTATCTTTATACCATCTGAATGAGGTTAAGGTTTTACAGTGTAAGCCATTTAATAGAATTCTAATATTTTCAGAATTATCTGACCATCTTCCAGTAAAATGTTCAATCATATTTACTATAAGAGTGTATACAGCTGCAGAAATATTATTCCCACCTTCTTGTTTTACTGAATCTAAAATAAAGACTTAGTACTCTTGTTTTAAATAATTATCCCACCAACCTTTTAATTGGCTAGTAAATCCTGCTATTAGCATGTTTGCTATTTGTTTATCATTATTTCCAGAATTTCTAGCTATTGTACTATACATTAGCATTCTATGTGATAAACTGTAAATTTGTCTTTCTGTATAACCATCTAAATTCCATTCATAAATGTTTTTACCATTATAACTATTATTCAAAACATATTCTTGTTCTTCATGAAGAACATCCTGAGGCGTAGGCCTAGGATAATAATACATTCTTTGAACAGGTTTCCTAGCATATCTACTATCATAATTAGTTTCTTTGCTAGAATTTCCTTTTTCGTATTTTCTTATTACTAGATTATTTAAATCTTTTAAATTATTCTCTAGCTCAGAATTTTCTGAGTCACTTGTATTATCTTGTCTGTCTAGAGTATTAATATTTAATCCTCTTAATTTATTATTTATTTTTTCTATTTGTTTTTCAAATAATAACTCTTGTTGAGTATTGTTCTTTAAAATATATCCTGTTATTTCAGGTGGAGGTTGTATAGTAGCAGCTACTTTTTTCCTTTATCGAGGGTCTTTGCATTTTTTGTACTATTATTTTTTATTAACATATTTTTTATATTATCAATATTATCACTTATAACTTTTATTTTTCACTCAGAATAACTAAGTAGAGATTTGAAAAGTTTTCTTGTTTAACAAGTTGATTAATATGTTCTATGGTTATATTCAAAATATTATTTTCAAAAATTTTTGAATATGCTTGAAAATATAAAATAAGATTTTCTTTTTCAATTTTAAAAGGTTGTTGGGGAGGAAATTCATTTCTAATAATTTCATTATTAACTTTATATTCTATTTTTATCATTTGAATATTTTTATATAAGTGTCTGGATATAAACCAAGGGACAAAATGTACAATTTTATTTATTGATGATAGATATTTGTAATATTCTTCTTGGATAATTTTCAAGTGTTCTTTATTAAAAACTTCAAAAAACCAGTTTCTAAATAAATTCCATTTGGAAGTATGAAATTCTTTATAAATTTCTCTTCTAGCAGGTGACCTCTTTTCAAAATTAATAGTTTCTTTATTCATAATGAAAAAATCATTTCTGAAGTAGTGGGATCTGCATAAACCCCATGAACTATATTATCCTTTATATTTAGGTGATCTATTTTTTTATTTAATTCTTCATTTATCGAGGATCTGGGTAATTCTAACTTATAATCACTATTTGAAATATATGAATATGAAGATCTAGTAGATTCACTTCTTTTTATAAGATAATGTCTTCTTTTTCAAATTCTATTTTTATATTTCCATCAGTGGTTTGATAAACCTTTGTTAAATTATTTTCAATTATTGGTGTAGGAGGAACTACTCCTTCTAAAACCCAATTTTTTGGAAATTGTATTTCACTCCATTTTATAGGTTTTCTTGTAGTAATTTTTGACATATCTAAATTACTTTCTATTAAAATTGTTTCATTATTAGCTTTATTAATTATTTTGCATCTAGGATTCATTGTTTCTAATGGTTTATAACAAATCCTATAACAGATACATATTATCTCTGATCCTGGTAAATAATCATAACCATGGGTTTTAACATTTAGAGTTAAAGTATCCAAAATATTTTTATGAGTTAAAGATAATTGTAAATTTGGATAAACATTAAAATATATAGGTCCATGTGCCAGACTGGACTGTATAATTCCCATTAAAGATTGTTCCCATTTATTATTTCTTCCATCTCTTAGGACAGCTAAAAAACTTTAAGGTAATCCCTGTAAAGTTAATGGTTTAAAAGCAATTTGAACTAAACCGATATGTAAATAATTATAATTTTGTTTTTGATATTTATTTATATCTTGAATATTTAATAATTTTATTATCATTTCATTATTATTCATTGCTATAGTTTCTTCACAAGTTTTTATTGTGTGAATAAGTCCTAATTCTTCAAAAGTTCCTAGTTCATATAAAACTTTGGGTTGAATCTTTGGAATTGTCCACTTATTAAGTAAATCTAAATTTCTTGGAATTTCATATTCCTCTATAATTTGATTTTTAACATTACGATTATGTTTTTTAAACATAGAAAGCATTATAAAAGGGTAAGTGTAAAATACTTCCATAATACATGTAAAAAAAACATGGCTCTGATACCATATAATGACAGGATCGGATCTGATAATGTAGCAGTTTCATCTCATATATGGGTTTGTTATACCAGAAGTTTCTGCTAAGGCAGAGGTTACGGGTTTCCTCCTCATATATGTATGATAATTATATAGTTAAAGGATTTACTATGTTTTACAATTCATTTAATCCTGTAGTATATACTGCTACAGTGACGAGTCAATGTAAAAGCCCTTTAAACAGATCAAACGCGGGCATAACCACGACTTATGTCTTAGTAAAGCAGTATAATTCTACAAGATTAAACTACAAACATTTACCTTGACTGTTATAATCTGCTACATTAACAAGATATAAAATGTATGCCATATATTCTTTTACAGATTATAGAACTATTTTACACTTACAATAATCTAGCCTATCATTTAGGCTAAATATCTAAAGGGATTCTAAAATAAGATGAATTGAAATAAAATAGAAATACTTACAAAGGAAAAAGATGATGATACAAACTGCTGCTTCTTTATTTAATACTTTATGAGGGAATTTTACAAGGGTTTTTAGTGAAAAGAGAGAGAGGAATCTTCCAAAAACTTGTTCTACAAATGCCGGATACAAACTCTATATATAGAGAGCCGGACTTGAAACAACATACAAAATATTTTACATAAATAATTGATTAGATTATGAAGAGAATCGTCTGATAGTGCAGATGGTCGACATCTTTATTAAAGAAGGAATCATTGATTGTCACGGGTGAATTTCCAACCGTTGCTTTTTTATTGCGTGGGACCTATGTTGATGGAGAGGCTCTTGTCTTGCCTATGAGACGTCTCTTAATTGAATCTTTCATTTCTTCTAGAAGGTCTTCTAGGGGTGTTTCTGGGATTTCACATTCTTCAATTGGCTGAGATTCTCCTGCCAATATTTGACTTTCCATTGGGCTTGGACACGACTTCATTGAATCATCTGAAGGAATTGGGCTGAATTGATTTATTAAATCTTTTTTCATTTGGTCCATATAGGCTTCAATAATTTCTTCCTGGGCCGGCTCCCTTTGTAGCTTGGCCCTGAGCTTGTCCGTAAAAAATTGAAATGGGCTGGATTCATCCCTTGAGCTTGAAATGGCTTTGTATTTCTTTATTGTGGACTGGATTTCGTCCATACTTTGCTTAGAATATAATTCTTTTGTTGTCGGATCAACCTGACCCATTTTGTTCCAGAATTTTGTGAGATATGATCTCTTTATCATGGAAAATTCATTTGGACTATAATCCACTTCTGGGATCTATTTCCAGATCCATGGGATAGAAAATTCTATGAAGAAATGTAAAGAGGGTAAAATTTCTTTTCCCCCTTTAATTGTTGTCATATCTTTTGATAAATGAGGAGATATGCTTACCCATTCAACATATAATTCTTTATAATTTTCTGGGAGAATTTGAATACTAGGACCATGAGGGATCCACTATCAAACCACTGATGGAAATATAAAAATAGAATTTGAAAAAGAAGATAATTATCTTATAAAAAGAAGTTAATCTACTAGATCTTCATATTCATATATTTCAAATAGTGATTATAAGGTAGAATTACCCAGATCCTCGATAAATGAAGAATTAAATAAAAAAATAGATCACCTAAATATAAAGGATAATATAGTTCATGGGGTTTATGCAGATCCCACTACTTCAGAAATGAATTTTTCATTATGAATAAAGAAACTATTAATTTTGAAAAGAGGTCACCCGCTAGAAGAGAAATTTATAAAGAATTTCATACTTCCAAATGGAATTTATTTAGAAACTGGTTTTTTGAAGTTTTTAATAAAGAACACTTGAAAATTATCCAAGAAGAATATTACAAATATCTATCATCAGTAAATAAAATTGTACATTTTGTCCCTTGGTTTATATCCAAACACTTATATAAAAATATTCAAATGATAAAAAGAGAATATAAAGTTAATAATGAAATTATTAGAAATGAATTTCCTCCCCAACAACCTTTTAAAATTGAAAAAGAAAATCTTATTTTAGATTTTCAAGCATATTCAAAAAATTTTGAAAATAATGTTTTGAATATAACCATAGAACATATTAATAAACTTGTTAAACAAGAAAACTTTTCAAATCTCTACTTAGTTATTCTGAGTGAAAAAATAAAAGTTATAAGTGATAATATTGATAATATAAAAATATGTTAATAAAAAATAATAGTACAGAAAATGCAAAGACCCTGGATAAAGGGAAATAAGTAGCTGCTACTATACAACCTCCACCTGAAATAACAGGATATATTTTAAAGAACAATACTCAACAAGAGTTATTATTTGAAAAACAAATAGAAAAAATAAATAATAAATTAAGAGGATTAAATATTAATACTCTAGACAGACAAGATAATACAAGTGACTCAGAAAATTCTGAGCTAGAGAATAATTTAAAAGATTTAAATAATCTAGTAATAAGAAAATACGAAAAAGGAAATTCTAGCAAAGAAACTAATTATGATAGTGGATACGCTAGGAAACCTGTTCAAAGAATGTATTATTATCCTAGGCCTACGTCTCAGGATGTTCTTCATGAAGAACAAGAATATGTTTTGAATAATAGTTATAATGGTAAAAACATTTATGAATGGAATTTAGATGGTTATACAGAAAGACAAATTTACAGTTTATCACATAGAATGCTAATGTATAGTACAATAGCTAGAAATTCTGGAAATAATGATAAACAAATAGCAAACATGCTAATAGCAGGATTTACTGGCCAATTAAAATGTTGGTGGGATAATTATTTAAAACAAGAAGACAGAGTCTTTATTTTAGATTCAGTAAAACAAGAAGGTGGGAATAATATTTCTGCAGCTGTATACACTCTTATAGTAAATATGATTGAACATTTTACTGGAAGATGGTCAGATAATTCTGAAAATATTAGAATTCTATTAAATGGCTTACACTGTAAAACCTTAACCTCATTCAGATGGTATAAAGATACTTTCTTAAGTAGAGTTATGGAATTAGACGACTGTAATACAGTTTATTGGAAATCAAAATTTATTGATGGCCTTCCCAATCTATTTGCAGATAGAGTAAGGAAAAAATTTAGAGGAGATAGTTTAACTATTGATTATAATCAATTTACTTATGGTCACCTAATTGGAACATGTGTTCAAGAAGGATTAAATTTATGTAATAGCATAAAATTAGATAAACAAATAAAAAATTTAAGACTAGGAGAAAAAGGCCAATTAGGCCAATTCTGCGATCAATTCGGTATTGATATTTCTAAAAAGAAATATAAAAAAGATCAAGAATATAGAAAAAAGAAAAGAAGAAATTATTCTGAGAAAAATAGAAATAAAAAATTTAAAAAAAGAAAATTTAGAAAAGACAAAAGACAAGAGTTTAAATCTCAAAATCCACCTACATGTTATAAGTGTGGGAAAACTGGCCATTTTTGCTAATAAATGCAGAGCTAGACAAAAAATCTCAAAAAAGATTTCTAACTTAGAAATAGATGATAATATAAGAAATCAAATATGTGATATTATGGTTAATAAATTAGATGACATTACTGAAGAAAGTAGTGATGATTACTCTAGTGATGATTCCTTTGAATCAAGTGATAATAATAATGACTGTAATTGTAATGACAAAAATAATTGTCATTGTAATACAATAGAAGAAGATGTATATTTACTACAATCTCAATTTCAAGATAATCTTGAAAATAATCTCCATGTAAATGTAATATCAAATGATATTTTAAATATATTAAAATTTATAGATAACAATGAATTAAAAAATAAAATTATAGAACAATTAGAAGAAAAAGATAAAGATGAAACTATTAATAAACCTGGTGAACCCTATTCAATGAAAATAGTTCACCAATTAATAAAAAATAAAATAGATAATAAAGGAAAACAGGAAGTAACGACTAATAGTCTTAACAAAGAAATAAAAACATTAAAACAAGAATTAGATTGTTTAAAAAATGATTTAAAAAAATTTGATAAAAGAATTATGAATCTTGAAAATAAAACAGAAAAAGAAGAAGGTAGTAATTCAAGAGATTTAGATAATCTCATAAATGAAGAATTTATAAATGAAGAATTTCTTCAAGCCATGAATATGGTTAAATCTAGAAAATGGTATGCAAAAGTTAAATTATTAATAAACAATAATTTTATACATGAATTTACTGCTTTAATTGACAGTGGAGCTGATATGAATTGTATAAGAGAAGGTATTATACCAACAAAATATTTTGAAAAAACCAATCAAAATTTAAAAGTTGTTAATGGAACAGACCTTGATATTAGATATAAATTAACAAATGCAAAAATTTGCCAAGATGGTATATGCATTCCTGAAAATTTTACGATAGTAAAAGATATATCGGAAGAACTAATACTAGGAAATCCTTTTACTGATAAAATATTCCCTATATATGTTGATAGAAAAATATTAATAGGAAATTTTCAAAATCAAAGAATCATTCAAATTCTATTTTTATATTTCCATCAGTGGTTTGATTAACCTTTGTTAAATTATTTTCAATTATTGGTGTAGGAGGAACTACTCCTTCTAAAACCCAATTTTTTGGAAATTCTATTTCACTCCATTTTATAGGTTTTCTTGTAGTAAATTTTGACATATCTAAATTACTTTCTATTAAAATTGTTTCATTATTAGCTTTATTAATTATTTTGCATCTAGGATTCATTGTTTCTAATGGTTTATAACAAATCCTATAACAGATACATATTATCTCTGATCCTGGTAAATAATCATAACCATGGGTTTTAACATTTAGAGTTAAAGTATCCAAAATATTTTTATGAGTTAAAGATAATTGTAAATTTGGATAAACATTAAAATATACAGGTCCATGTGCCAGACTGGACTGTATAATTCCCATTAAAGATTGTTCCCATTTATTATTTCTTCCATCTCTTAGGACAGCTAAAAAACTTTAAGGTAATCCCTGTAAAGTTAATGGTTTAAAAGCAATTTGAACTAAACCGATATGTAAATAATTATAATTTTGTTTTTGATATTTATTTATATCCTGAATATTTAATAATTTTATTATCATTTCATTATTATTCATTGCTATAGTTTCTTCACAAGTTTTTATTGTGTGAATAAGTCCTAATTCTTCAAAAGTTCCTAGTTCATATAAAACTTTGGGTTGAATCTTTGGAATTGTCCACTTATTCATTTAATCTTGTAGTATATGCTGCTACAGTGACGAGTCCATGAAAAAGCCCTTTAAACAGATCAAACGCGGGCATAACCACGACTTATGTCTTAGTAAAGTAGTATAATTCTACAAGATTAAATGAATTGTAAAACATAGTAAATCCTTTAACTTTATAATTATCATACATATATGAGGAGGAAACCCGTAACCTCTGCCTTAGCAGAAACTTCTGGTATAACAAACCCATATATGAGATGAAACTGCTACATTATCAGATCCGATCCTGTCATTATATGGTATCAGAGCCATGTTTCTTTTACATGTATTATGGAAGTATTTTACACTTACCCTTTTATAATGCTTTCTATGTTTAAAAAACATAATCGTAATGTTAAAAATCAAATTATAGAGGAATATGAAATTCCAAGAAATTTAGATTTACTTAATAAGTGGACAATTCCAAAGATTCAACCCAAAGTTTTATATGAACTACGAACTTTTGAAGAATTAGGACTTATTCACACAATAAAAACTTGTGAAGAAACTATAGCAATGAATAATAATGAAATGATAATAAAATTATTAAATATTCAGGATATAAATAAATATCAAAAACAAAATTATAATTATTTACATATCGGTTTAGTTCAAATTGCTTTTAAACCATTAACTTTACAGGGATTACCTGAAAGTTTTTTAGCTGTCCTAAGAGATGGAAGAAATAATAAATGGGAACAATCTTTAATGGGAATTATACAGTCCAGTCTGGCACATGGACCTGTATATTTTAATGTTTATCCAAATTTACAATTATCTTTAACTCATAAAAATATTTTGGATACTTTAACTCTAAATGTTAAAACCCACGGTTATGATTATTTACCAGGAGCAGAGATAATATGTATCTGTTATAGGATTTGTTATAAACCATTAGAAACAATGAATCCTAGATGCAAAATAATTAATAAAGCAAATAATGAAACAATTTTAATAGAAAGTAATTTAGATATGTCAAAAATTACTACAAGAAAACCTATAAAATGGAGTGAAATAGAATTTCCAAAAAATTGGGTTTTAGAAGGAGTAGTTCCTCCTACACCAATAATTGAAAATAATTTAACAAAGGTTTATCAAACCACTGATGGAAATATAAAAATAGAATTTGAAAAAGAAGATAATTATCTTATAAAAAGAAGTGAATCTACTAGATCTTCATATTCATATATTTCAAATAGTGATTATAAGGTAGAATTACCCAGATCCTCGATAAATGAAGAATTAAATAAAAAATAGATCACCTAAATATAAAGGATAATATAGTTCATGGGGTTTATGCAGATCCCACTGCTTCAGAAATGAATTTTTCATTATGAATAAAGAAATTATTAATTTTGAAAAGAGGTCACCCGCTAGAAGAGAAATTTATAAAGAATTTCATACTTCCAAATGGAATTTATTTAGAAACTAGTTTTTTGAAGTTTTTAATAAAGAACACTTGAAAATTATCCAAGAAGAATATTACAAATATCTATCATCAATAAATAAAATTGTACATTTTGTCCCTTGGTTTATATCCAAACACTTATATAAAAATATTCAAATGATAAAAAGAGAATATAAAGTTAATAATGAAATTATTAGAAATGAATTTCCTCCCCAACAACCTTTTAAAATTGAAAAAGAAAATCTTATTTTAGATTTTCAAGCATATTCAAAAATTTTTGAAAATAATGTTTTGAATATAACCATAGAACATATTAATCAACTTGTTAAACAAGAAAACTTTTCAAATCTCTACTTAGTTATTCTGAGTGAAAAATAAAAGTTATAAGTGATAATATTGATAATATAAAAAATATGTTAATAAAAAATAATAGTACAGAAAATGCAAAGACCCTGGATAAAGGGAAAAAAGTAGCTGCTACTATACAACCTCCACCTGAAATAACAGGATATATTTTAAAGAACAATACTCAACAAGAGTTATTATTTGAAAAACAAATAGAAAAATAAATAATAAATTAAGAGTATTAAATATTAATACTCTAGACAGACAAGATAATACAAGTGACTTGGAAAATTCTGAGCTAGAGAATAATTTAAAAGATTTAAATAATCTAGTAATAAGAAAATACGAAAAAGGAAATTCTAGCAAAGAAACTAATTATGATAGTAGATATGCTAGGAAACCTGTTCAAAGAATGTATTATTATCCTAGGCCTACGCCTCAGGATGTTCTTCATGAAGAACAAGAATATGTTTTGAATAATAGTTATAATGGTAAAAACATTTATGAATGGAATTTAGATGGTTATACAGAAAGACAAATTTACAGTTTATCACATAGAATGCTAATGTATAGTACAATAGCTAGAAATTCTGGAAATAATGATAAACAAATAGCAAACATGCTAATAGCAGGATTTACTGGCCAATTAAAAGGTTGGTGGGATAATTATTTAAAACAAGAGGACAGAGTCTTTATTTTAGATTCAGTAAAACAAGAAGGTGGGAATAATATTTCTGCAGCTGTATACACTCTTATAGTAAATATGATTGAACATTTTACTGGAAGATGGTCAGATAATTCTGAAAATATTAGAATTCTATTAAATGGCTTACACTGTAAAACCTTAACCTCATTCAGATGGTATAAAGATACTTTCTTAAGTAGAGTTATGGAATTAGACGACTGTAATACAGTTTATTGGAAATCAAAATTTATTGATGGCCTTCCCAATCTATTTGCAGATAGAGTAAGGAAAAAATTAAGAGGAGATAGTTTAACTATTGATTATAATCAATTTACTTATGGTCACCTAATTGGAACATGTGTTCAAGAAGGATTAAATTTATGTAATAGCATAAAATTAGATAAACAAATAAAAGATTTAAGACTAGGAGAAAGGCCAATTAGGCCAATTCTGCGATCAATTTGGTATTGATATTTCTAAAAAGAAATATAAAAAAGATCAAGAATATAGAAAAAAGAAAAGAAGAAATTATTCAGAGAAAAATAGAAATAAAAAATTTGAAAAAAGAAAATTTAGAAAAGACAAAAGACAAGAGTTTAAATCTCAAAATCCACCTACATGTTATAAGTGTGGGAAAACTGGCCATTTTGCTAATAAATGCAGAGCTAGACAAAAAATCTCAAAAAATATTTCTAATTTAGAAATAGATGATAATATAAGAAATCAAATATGTGATATTCTGGTTAATAAATTAGATGACATTACTGAAGAAAGTAGTGATGATTACTCTAGTGATGATTCCTTTGAATCAAGTGATAATAATAATGACTGTAATTGTAATGACAAAAATAATTGTCATTGTAATACAATAGAAGAAGATGTATATTTACTACAATGTCAATTTCAAGATAATATTGAAAATAATCTCCATGTAAATGTAATATCAAATGATATTTTAAATATATTAAAATTTATAGATAACAATGAATTAAAAAATAAAATTATAGAACAATTAGAAGAAAAAGATAAAGATGAAACTATTAATAAACCTGGTGAACCCTATTCAATGAAAATAGTTCACCAATTAATAAAAAATAAAATAGATAATAAAGGAAAACAGGAAGTAACGACTAATAGTCTTAACAAAGAAATAAAAACATTAAAACAAGAATTAGATTGTTTAAAAAATGATTTAAAAAAATTTGATAAAAGAATTATGAATCTTGAAAATAAAACAGAAAAAGAAGAAGGTAGTAATTCAAGAGATTTAGATAATCTCATAAATGAAGAATTTATAAATGAAGAATTTCTTCAAGCCATGAATATGGTTAAATCTAGAAAATGGTATGCAAAAGTTAAATTATTAATAAACAATAATTTTATACATGAATTTACTGCTTTAATTGACAGTGGAGCTGATATGAATTGTATAAGAGAAGGTATTATACCAACAAAATATTTTGAAAAAACCAATCAAAATTTAAAAGCTGTTAATGGAACAGACCTTGATATTAGATATAAATTAACAAATGCAAAAATTTGCCAAGATGGTATACGCATTCCTGAAAATTTTACGATAGTAAAAGATATATCGGAAGAACTAATACTAGGAAATCCTTTTACTGATAAAATATTCCCCATATATGTTGATAGAAAAATATTAATAGGAAATTTTCAAAATCAAAGAATCACTTTTCCTTTAATAGGAAATTCAACAACTAGATGGATTGATAAAATCAATAATATGATAAAATCGAAACAAAATCAAATAAATTTTATAAAAGAAGAAATTAGTTGTATAAAAATAAACGAAAGATTACAGAATCCTAAGTTACAGAATAAGATAAAACTCTTAATAAATCAATTCACTATTAATATATGTAATGATCATCCCAATGCTTTTTGGGATAGAAAAAACATATTGTCTCTCTTCCATATGAAGATGAATTCAATGAGACTTTAATACCAACAAAAGCTAGGCCATGCCAAATGAATCATGAATACTTAAATCTCTGTAAAAAGGAAATAACTTCTTTACTAAATAAAGGATTAATAAGACCTTCAAAATCAAAATGGTCTTGTACAGCTTTTTATGTTAATAAATATGCAGAACAAGAAAGAGGAATATCTAGATTAGTAATAAATTATAAACCTTTAAACAAAGTTCTAAAATGGATAAGATATCCAATTCCAAATGAAAAAGATTTGCTAGACAGACTTCATGATTCAATAATATTTTCAAAATTTGATTTAAAATCAGGATACTGGCAAATTCAAATTGATGAAAAAGACAGATATAAAACTGCTTTTAATGACCCATTTGGACAATATGAATGGAAAGTTATGCCTTTCGGATTAAAAAATGCCCCTTCAGAATTTCAAAAAATAATGAATGATATATTCAATCCTTATAGTGATTTTATCATTGTTTACATTGATGACATCTTAATCTTTTCAAAAGATATTGAAACACATTTTAAACATTTGTATATTTTTGAAAAAATTATAATAAAAAACGGGTTAGTTATATCACAACCTAAGATGTCATTATTCCAAACAAATATAAGATTTTTAGGACATAATATAGAAGAAGGGAAAATAATTCCAATAAATAGAAGTATTGAATTTGCAGACAAATTTCATGATAAAATTACACATAAAACACAATTACAAAGATTTTTAGGAAGTCTAAATTATATCTCACCCTTTTATAAAGATCTTGCTAAAGATACAGCTATTTTGTACGATAGACTAAAAAAGAAGCCTGTCCTGTGGACTGACAAACATACAGAAATTGTGAAGAAAATTAAACAACATGTTAAAAGTATCCCATGTTTAACCTTAGCTAATCCAAATTGGAAGAAGATTATAGAAACAGATGCCTCAGACATAGGTTATGGAGGCATTCTAAAACAAGTAAATCCAAAGGATAAACAAGAATATCTTGTTAGATTTAATTCAGGAAAATGGAATGACAGTCAGAAAAATTATTCTACTACTGCTAAAGAAATCTTAGCATTAGTAAAATGTCTTTTAAAATTCCAAGACGATTTATACAACCAACATTTTACCATTAAAACAGATTGCCAGTCTGCACAATTTATGTTCAAAAAAGATTTTAAACACGACGTTTCTAAACAAATGTTTGCTAGGTGGCAAGCTCATTTAGCCCCTTTCGATTTTACGATTCAATACAAAAAAGGAGATGATAATAGTCTTCCTGACTTTCTAACCAGAGAATATTTAAATGAATGAACAATTAAAAGTACTTTCACATGAATTAAGATTATTAAGAAGATCCATAAAACATTCTGAAGATCTTATAAGACAGACACAAAATCATCAAAATGGCAATGGTGCAATTATAAGACATACGTTATCTTTAATAAGATCTAGCATCCAAGCTAGAAAAAATAGAATTAGAATCTTAGAAGCAAGAATAACATTGCTTCTTAATTAATTCTAACAGTTCATCTTTTGCAGCATGATTCCTCATACTAGAGGAAGAGGGGGTTATCCCCATAGAGGAGGCAGAGGAAAATTTCCTCTGATCCAACATAGAAACAAAACGCTCATAGCACAAGGATCATCATCTTCTACAGCATCAAATAAGGACCATCCATTATATGGAAAGTTTTTAGAATACCTAAAAACTCAAGAAATGGAAAATGATTCCAGTTTTATGGCAAAATTAAAAGAAGACTCCAATGAAGACAATAATGAGTACATTCAAAATCCACATAAAGATGATATCATTATGCTGGAAAATGAGGATGTCATGAGATATTTTGAAAATCATGATGATCCATGGATTTTAATGAATAGATATCTGGATCAAGCATCATATGCTCCAGGATCCTATAAAAGTCGAAATTACTATGAAAATATTTTAATTCAATCAGGATCGGCTGAAATTAGCCACTTTCAGGGAAATAACCCAAATACTTATAATTTTAGTAAAATTACTATCAAACAGATTATATCTGTAGAAGACTGGGGAATAAGTACCCTTAAAGAAAAAGAATTCTATTATTCCAGTCAATCTAATTAGCCAAAGACAGCAGTAAAATATACTTACTGGGATTATATTGAAAGCTTTGATAAAGCTTTATTATATGAAAACCCAAATAAAAAAACATTCTTGGTGGATAAAAATTTGTCCAAATATTTATAAAAAGAAAATTCCGATTTGGTTTTATAAATGGTGGATCCCTCATGGTCCTAGTATTCAAATTCTCCCAGAAAATTATAAAGAATTATATGTTGAATGGGTAAGCATATCTCCTCATTTATCAAAAGATATGACAACAATTAAAGGGGGAAAAGAAATTTTACCCTCTTTACATTTCTTCATAGAATTTTCTATCCCATGGATCTGGAAATGGATCCCAGAAGTGGATTATAGTCCAAATGAATTTTCCATGATAAAGAGATCATATCTCACAAAATTCTGGAACAAAATGGGTCAGGTTGATCCGACAACAAAAGAATTATATTCTAAGCAAACTATGGACGAAATCCAGTCCACAATAAAGAAATACAAAGCCATTTCAAGCTCAAGGGATGAATCCAGCCCATTTCAATTTTTTACGGACAAGCTCAGGGCCAAGCTACAAAGGGAGCCGGCCCAAGAAGAAATTATTGAAGCCTATATGGACCAAATGAAAAAAGATTTAATAAATCAATTCAGCCCAATTCCTTCAGATGATTCAATGAAGTCGGGTCCAAGCCCAATGGAAAGTCAAATATTGGCAGGAGAATCTTAGCCAATTGAAGAATGTGAAATCCCAGAAACACCCCTAGAAGACCTTCTAGAAGAAATGAAAGATTCAATTAAGAGACGTCTCATAGGCAAGACAAGAGCCTCTCCATCAACATAGGTCCCACGCAATAAAAAAGCAACGGTTGGAAATTCACCCGTGACAATCAATGATTCCTTCTTTAATAAAGATGTCGGCCATCTGCACTATCAGACGATTCTCTTCATAATGGAATCAATTATTTATGTAAAATATTTTGTATGTTGTTTCAAGTCCGGCTCTATATATAGAGTTTGTATCCGGCATTTGTAAAACAAGTTTTTGAAGATTCCTCTCTCTCTTTTCACTAAAAACCCTTGTAAAATTCCCTCATAAAGTATTAAATAAAGAAGCAGCAGTTTGTATCATCGTCTCTTTCCTTTGTAAGTATTTCTATTTTATTTCAATTCATCTTATTTTAGAATCCCTTTAGATATTTAGCCTAAATGATAGGCTAGATTATTGTAAGTGTAAAATAGTTCTATAATCTGTAAAAGAATATATGGCATACATTTTATATCTTGTTAATATAGCAGATTATAACAGTCAAGGTAAATGTTTATAGTTTAATCTTGTAGAATTATACTGCTTTACTAAGACATAAGTCGTGGTTATGCCCGCGTTTGATCTGTTTAAAGGGCTTTTACATTGACTCGTCACTGTAGCAGTATATACTACAGGATTAAATGAATTGTAAAACATAGTAAATCCTTTAACTTTAAAATTATCATACATATATGAGGAGGAAACCCGTAACCTCTGCCTTAGCAGAAACTTTTGGTATAACAAATCCATATATGAGATGAAACTGCTACATTATCAGATCTGATCCTGTCATTATAACAAACCCATATATGAGATGAAACTGCTACATTATCAGATCCGATCCTGTCTTTATATGGTATCAGAGCCCATATAAAGACAGGATCGGATCTGATAATGTAGCAGTTTCATCTCATATATGGGTTTGTTATACCAGAAGTTTCTGCTAAGGCAGAGGTTACGGGTTTCCTCCTCATATATGTATGATAATTATAAAGTTAAAGGATTTACTATGTTTTACAATTCATTTAATCCTGTAGTATATACTGCTACAGTGACGAGTCAATGTAAAAGCCCTTTAAACAGATCAAACGCGGGCATATTACTGCTACAGTGACGAGTCAATGTAAAAGCCCTTTAAACAGATCAAACGCAGGCATAACCACGACTTATGTCTTAGTAAAGCAGTATAATTCTACAAGATTAAACTATAAACATTTACCTTGACTGTTATAATCTGCTACATTAACAAGATATAAAATGTATGCCATATATTCTTTTACAGATTATAGAACTATTTTACACTTACAATAATCTAGCCTATCATTTAGGCTAAATATCTAAAGGGATTCTAAAATAAGATGAATTGAAATAAAATAGAAATACTTACAAAGGAAAGAGACGATGATACAAACTGCTGCTTCTTTATTTAATACTTTATGAGGGAATTTTACAAGGGTTTTTAGTGAAAAGAGAGAGAGGAATCTTCAAAAACTTGTTTTACAAATGCCGGATACAAACTCTATATATAGAGCCGGACTTGAAACAACATACAAAATATTTTACATAAATAATTGATTCCATTATGAAGAGAATCGTCTGATAGTGCAGATGGTCGGCATCTTTATTAAAGAAGGAATCATTGATTGTCACGGGTGAATTTCCAACCGTTGCTTTTTTATTGCGTGGGACCTATGTTGATGGAGAGGCTCTTGTCTTGCCTATGAGACGTCTCTTAATTGAATCTTTCATTTCTTCTGGAAGGTCTTCTAAGGGTGTTTCTGGGATTTCACATTCTTCAATTGGCTGAGATTCTCCTGCCAATATTTGACTTTCCATTGGGCTTGGACCCGACTTCATTGAATCATCTGAAGGAATTGGGCTGAATTGATTTATTAAATCTTTTTTCATTTGGTCCATATAGGCTTCAATAATTTCTTCCTGGGCCGGCTCCCTTTGTAGCTTGGCCCTGAGCTTGTCCGTAAAAAATTGAAATGGGCTGGATTCATCCCTTGAGCTTGAAATGGCTTTGTATTTCTTTATTGTGGACTGGATTTTGTCCATAGTTTGCTTAGAATATAATTATTTTGTTGTCGGATCAACCTGACCCATTTTGTTCCAGAATTTTGTGAGATATGATCTCTTTATCATGGAAAATTCATTTGGACTATAATCCACTTTTGGGATCCATTTCCAGATCCATGGGATAGAAAATTCTATGAAGAAATGTAAAGAGGGTAAAATTTCTTTTCCCCGTTTAATTGTTGTCATATCTTTTGATAAATGAGGAGATATGCTTACCCATTCAACATATAATTCTTTATAATTTTCTGGGAGAATTTGAATACTAGGACCATGAGGGATCCACCATTTATAAAACCAAATCGGAATTTTCTTTTTATAAATATTTGGACAAATTTTTATCCACCAAGAATGTTTTTTATTTGGGTTTTCATATAATAAAGCTTTATCAAAGCTTTCAATATAATCCCAGTAAGTATATTTTATTGTTGTCTTTGGCTGATTAGATTGACTGGAATAATATAATTCTTTTTCTTTAAGGGTACTTATTCCCCAGTCTTCTACAGATATAATCTGTTTGATCGTAATTTTACTAAAATTATAAGTATTTGGGTTATTTCCCTGAAAGTGGCTAATTTCAGCCGATCCTGATTGAATTAAAATATTTTCATAGTAATTTCGACTTTTATAGGATCCCGGAGCATATGATGCTTGATCCAGATATCTATTCATTAAAATCCATGGATCATCATGATTTTTGAAATATCTCATGACATCCTCATTTTCCAGCATAATGATATCATCTTTATGTGGATTTTGAATGTACTCATTATTGTCTTCATTGGAGTCTTCTTTTAATTTTGCCATAAAACTGGAATCATTTTCCATTTCTTGACTTTTTAGGTATTCTAAAAACTTTCCATATAATGGATGGTCCTTATTTGATGCTGTAGAAGATGATGATCCTTGTGCTATGAGCGTTTTGTTTCCATGTTGGATCAGAGGAAATTTTCCTCTGCCTCCTCTATGGGGATAACCCCCTCTTCCTCTAGTATGAGGAATCATGCTGCAAAAGATGAACTGTTAGAATTAATTAAGAAGCAATGTTATTCTTGCTTCCAAGATTCTAATTCTATTTTTTCTAGCTTGGATGCTAGATCTTATTAAAGATAACGTATGTCTTATAATTGCACCATTGCCATTTTGATGATTTTGTGTCTGTCTTATAAGATCTTCAGAATGTTTTATGGATCTTCTTAATAATCTTAATTCATGTGAAAGTACTTTTAATTGTTCATTCATTTAAATATTCTCTGGTTAGAAAGTCAGGAAGACTATTATTGTAACGCCCCAATTTCAAAATTTCTAAAATTCATTTATTATCAAGGTTTCAATAAAATATTTATTCCAAAAGTAAATCTGTTCGACCTATTTATTAAACCAACAGCGGAAACAATTGAAAATCATAACATAATTCATTAAAATAAATCTTCTTGTATGCGATGCGCCGCCGTCACGCCTTGCCCTTCCCTTTGTCAATCGATTTACCTGAAATATTATAAAAACAACGGGTAAGCTTAAAGCTTAGTGAGTCCACAAATTACCATACATGCCCACACATTAAACAACCCGTCCTCGAGAACGACCCGACCCTACCCGCCATACAACAGCTACGGGCGTCCATCATACAACAGCTATGGACACGGGAAGGTTCTACCCATCATACAACAGCTATGGGTTCCCGGTTATGGCCCAACCCATCATACAACAGCTATGGGATAAGGCAATAGTCCAACTCGCCATACAACAGCTACGAGGGGACACGCATCAGTACTGAGCCCACAACAAATAACCACAGATATAGAGCAAATCATATAACTGTAAATAACACACAAGATGCCTAACATGCAACATCATATAGTAAGGTGAGGATACTCACCTGATTCGAACCCGCACAGATATTCTCTAATATCCCCACTTAGCTCGTCCACACACCTAAATCCCACACACATACAACATATCAATTACTGACTAGGCTCTTACAGACCTGTCTAAAGGTTAGACTCACTATTTGCCATCAAACCGTGGTCAAAACTAAATTCCTGGACAAACAGTCGCTCGCCGCGGCGTGGCTCCTCGCCCTACGCGCCGCGGCTACCATTGCACAATTACGGGATTTCAGCCGAGTCCGCGCCGCTGACTTAGCCAGTCCGCGTCGCGGCTCGTAACATTCCAAAATGTTTTTCAGTGATTAACAGTACATCAATCGGCTAGGGTTCCTTTCTACACCCTTCATGGGATCAGAAACTACCCTAAGGTCACTTCCTTATGGACATGCAAGTCCATGCATGTCCTTGGTTCAAATCCTAAGGGCTACAATCGTCCAAAGCTACAAACCAACGAGTAACACCATATGACGGGATAAAAAGTAAAGTCAGAAGAGTAAATCTTCTTACCTTACTTCTGAAGGACGGAGTGATGCCCACGATCCGTTCTAAACCTTCTCCCGCGTGGATCTCCTTCTTCTAATCTCCCAAAACCTTCAACACCTCGAGACCAAAGAGTATCTGCCGAAACCAGACACCTCTACTCTAGAAACTCTCCAAAAACACGAACCCTAGGGCTGGGGTCCTTTTTATAGGCCTTTAAATCCGAATTAGGGTTTTTCATAACTGTGGCGCACCGCGCCGTGGATTCTTTAGAACCGCGCCGCGCGTACAAATCCTACGCGATTCTAGATTCTTCCAAAAGCCGCGCCGCGGATTCCTTCGGGCCGCGACTCGGCGGACCGGGTCTTACAATTATCATCTCCTTTTTTGTATTGAATCGTAAAATCGAAAGGGGCTAAATGAGCTTGCCACCTAGCAAACATTTGTTTAGAAACGTCGTGTTTAAAATCTTTTTTGAACATAAATTGTGCAGACTAGCAATCTGTTTTAATGGTAAAATGTTGGTTGTATAAATCGTCTTGGAATTTTAAAACACATTTTACTAATGCTAAGATTTCTTTAGCAGTAGTAGAATAATTTTTCTGACTGTCATTCCATTTTCCTGAATTAAATCTAACAAGATATTCTTGTTTATCCTTTGGATTTACTTGTTTTAGAATGCCTCCATAACCTATGTCTGAGGCATCTGTTTCTATAATCTTCTTCCAATTTGGATTAGCTAAGGTTAAACATGGGATACTTTTAACATGTTGTTTAATTTTCTTCACAATTTCTGTATGTTTGTCAGTCCACGGGACATGCTTCTTTTTTAGTCTATCGTATAAAATAGCTGTATCTTTAGCAAGATCTTTATAAAAGGGTGAGATATAATTTAGACTTCCTAAAAATCTTTGTAATTGTGTTTTATCTGTAATTTTATCAGGAAATTTGTCTGCAAATTCAATACTTCTATTTATTGGAATTATTTTCCCTTCTTCTATATTATGTCCTAAAAATATTATATTTGTTTGGAATAATGACATCTTAGGTTGTGATATAACTATCCCGTTTTTTATTATAATTTTTTCAAAAATATACAAATGTTTAAAATGTTTTTCAATATCTTTTGAAAATATTAAGATGTCATCAATGTAAACAATGATAAAATCACTATAAGGATTTAATATATAATTCATTATTTTTTGAAATTCTGAAGGGGCATTTTTTAATCCGAAAGGCATAACTTTCCATTCATATTGTCCAAATGGGACATTAAAAGCAGTTTTATATCTGTCTTTTTCATCAATTTGAATTTGCCAGTATCCTGATTTTAAATCAAATTTAGAAAATATTATTGAATCATGAAGTCTGTCTAGCAAATCTTTTTTATTTGGAATTGGATATCTTATCCATTTTAAAACTTTGTTTAAAGGTTTATAATTTATTACTAATCTAGGTATTCCTCTTTCTTGTTCTGCATGTTTATTAACATAAAAAGCTGTACAAGACCATTTTGATTTTGAAGGTCTTATTAATCCTTTATTTAGTAAAGAAGTTATTTCCTTTTTTACAGAGATTTAAGTATTCATGATTCATTTGGCATGGCCTAGCTTTTGTTGGTATTAAAGTCTCATTGAATTCATCTTCATATGGAAGAGAGACAATATGTTTTTTTCTATCCCAAAAAGCATTGGGATGATCATTACATATATTAATAGTGAATTGATTTATTAAGAGTTTTATCTTATTCTGTAACTTAGGATTCTGTAATCTTTCGTTTATTTTTATACAACTAATTTCTTCTTTTATAAAATTTATTTGATTTTGTTTCGATTTTATCATATTATTGATTTTATCAATCCATCTAGTTGTTGAATTTCCTATTAAAGGAAAAGTGATTCTTTGATTTTGAAAATTTCCTATTAATATTTTTCTATCAACATATATAGGGAATATTTTATCAGTAAAAGGATTTCCTAGTACTAGTTCTTCCGATATATCTTTTACTATCGTAAAATTTTCAGGAATGCATATACCATCTTGGCAAATTTTTGTATTTGTTAATTTATATCTAATATCAAGGTCTGTTCCATTAACAGCTTTTAAATTTTGATTGGTTTTTTCAAAATATTTTGTTGGTATAATACCTTCTCTTATACAATTCATATCAGCTCCACTGTCAATTAAAGCAGTAAATTCATGTATAAAATTATTGTTTATTAATAATTTAACTTTTGCATACCATTTTCTAGATCTAACCTTATTCATGGCTTGAAAAAATTCTTCATTTATAAATTCTTCATTTATGAGATTATCTAAATCTCTTGAATTACTACCTTCTTCTTTTTCTGTTTTATTTTCAAGATTCATAATTCTTTTATCAAATTTTTTTAAATCATTTTTTAAACAATCTAATTCTTGTTTTAATGTTTTTATTTCTTTGTTAAGACTATCAGTCGTTACTTCCTGTTTTCCTTTATTATCTATTTTATTTTTTATTAATTGGTGAACTATTTTCATTGAATAGGGTTCATCAGGTTTATTAATAGTTTCATCTTTATCTTTTTCTTCTAATTGTTCTATAATTTTATTTTTTAATTCATTGTTATCTATAAATTTTAATATATTTAAAATATCATTTGATATTACATTTACATGGAGATTATTTTCAAGATTATCTTGAAATCGAGATTGTAGTAAATATACATCTTCTCCTATTGTATTACAATGACAATTATTTTTGTCATTACAATTACAGTCATTATTATTATCACTTGATTCAAAGGAATCATCACTAGAGTAATCATCACTACTTTCTTCAGTAATGTCATCTAATTTATTAACTAGAATATCACATATTTGATTTCTTATATTATCATCTATTTCTAAATTAGAAATCTTTTTTGAGATTTTTTGTCTAGCTCTGCATTTATTAGCAAAATGGCCAGTTTTCCCACACTTATAACATGTAGGTGGATTTTGAGATTTAAACTCTTGTCTTTTGTCTTTTCTAAATTTTCTTTTTTCAAATTTTTTATTTCTATTTTTCTCTGAATAATTTCTTCTTTTCTTTTTTCTATATTCTTGATCTTTTTTATATTTCTTTTTAGAAATATCAATACCGAATTGATCGCAGAATTGGCCTAATTGGCCTTTTTCTCCTAGTCTTAAATTTTTTATTTGTTTATCTAATTTTATGCTATTACATAAATTTAATACTTCTTGAACACATGTTCCAATTAGGTGACCATAAGTAAATTGATTATAATCAATAGTTAAACTATCTCCTCTTAATTTTTTCCTTACTCTATCTATAAATAGATTGGGAAGGCCATCAATAAATTTTGATTTCCAATAAAATGTATTACAGTCGTCTAATTCCATAACTCTACTTAAGAAAGTATCTTTATACCATCTGAATGAGGTTAAGGTTTTACAGTGTAAGCCATTTAATAGAATTCTAATATTTTCAGAATTATCTGACCATCTTTCAGTAAAATGTTCAATCATATTTACTATAAGAGTGTATACAGCTGCAGAAATATTATTCCCACTTTCTTGTTTTACTGAATCTAAAATAAAGACTCTGTCCTCTTGTTTTAAATAATTATCCCACCAACCTTTTAATTGGCTAGTAAATCCTCCTATTAGCATGTTTGCTATTTGTTTATCATTATTTCCAGAATTTCTAGCTATTGTACTATACATTAGCATTCTATGTGATAAACTGTAAATTTGTCTTTCTGTATAACCATCTAAATTCCATTCATAAATGTTTTTACCATTATAACTATTATTCAAAACATATTCTTGTTCTTCATGAAGAACATCCTGAGGCGTAGGCCTAGGATAATAATACATTCTTTGAACAGGTTTCCTAGCATATCCACTATCATAATTAGTTTCTTTGCTAGAACTTCCTTTTTCGTATTTTCTTATTACTAGATTATTTAAATCTTTTAAATTATTCTCTAGCTCAGAATTTTCTGAGTCACTTGTATTATCTTGTCTGTCTAGAGTATTAATATTTAATCCTCTTAATTTATTATTTATTTTTTCTATTTGTTTTTCAAATAATAACTCTTGTTGAGTATTGTTCTTTAAAATATATCATGTTATTTCAGATGGAGGTTGTATAGTAGCAGCTACTTTTTTCCCTTTATCCAGGGTCTTTGCATTTTCTGTACTATTATTTTTTATTAACATATTTTTTATATTATCAATATTATCACTTATAACTTTTATTTTTTCACTCAGAATAACTAAGTAGAGTTTTGAAAAGTTTTCTTGTTTAACAAGTTGATTAATATGTTCTATGGTTATATTCAAAACATTATTTTCAAAAATTTTTGAATATGCTTGAAAATCTAAAATAAGATTTTCTTTTTCAATTTTAAAAGGTTGTTGGGGAGGAAATTCATTTCTAATAATTTCATTATTAACTTTATATTCTCTTTTTATCATTTGAATATTTTTATATAAGTGTTTGGATATAAACCAAGGGACAAAATGTACAATTTTATTTATTGATGATAGATATTTGTAATATTCTTCTTGGATAATTTTCAAGTGTTCTTTATTAAAAACTTCAAAAAACCAGTTTCTAAATAAATTCCATTTGGAAGTATGAAATTCTTTATAAATTTCTCTTCTAGCGGGTGACCTCTTTTCAAAATTAATAGTTTCTTTATTCATAATGAAAAATTCATTTCTGAAGTAGTGGGATCTGCATAAACCCCATGAACTATATTATCCTTTATATTTAGGTGATCTGTTTTTTATTTAGTTCTTCATTTATCGAGGATCTGGGTAATTCTACCTTATAATCACTATTTGAAATATATGAATATGAAGATCTAGTAGATTCACTTTTTTTATATGATAATTATCTTCTTTTTCAAATTCTATTTTTATATTTCCATCAGTGGTTTGATAAACCTTTGTTAAATTATTTTCAATTATTGGTGTAGGAGGAACTACTCCTTCTAAAACCCAATTTTTTGGAAATTCTATTTCACTCCATTTTATAGGTTTTCTTGTAGTAATTTTTGACATATCTAAATTACTTTCTATTAAAATTGTTTCATTATTAGCTTTATTAATTATTTTGCATCTACGATTCATTGTTTCTAATGGTTTATAACAAATCCTATAACAGATACATATTATCTCTGATCCTGGTAAATAATCATAACCATGGGTTTTAACATTTAGAGTTAAAGTATCCAAAATATTTTTATCAGTTAAAGATAATTGTAAATTTGGATAAACATTAAAATATACATGTCCATGTGCCAGACTAGACTGTATAATTCCCATTAAAGATTGTTCCCATTTGTTATTTCTTCCATCTCTTAGGACAGCTAAAAAACTTTCAGGTAATCCCTGTAAAGTTAATGGTTTAAAAGCAATTTGAACTAAACCGATATGTAAATAATTATAATTTTGTTTTTGATATTTATTTATATCCTGAATATTTAATAATTTTATTATCATTTCATTATTATTCATTGCTATAGTTTCTTCACAAGTTTTTATTGTGTGAATAAGTCCTAATTCTTCAAAAGTTCCTAGTTCATATAAAACTTTGGGTTGAATCTTTGGAATTGTCCACTTATTAGAAATGAATTTCCTCCCCAACAACCTTTTAAAATTGAAAAAGAAAATCTTATTTTAGATTTTCAAGCATATTCAAAAAATTTTGAAAATAATGTTTTGAATATAACCATAGAACATATTAATCAACTTGTTAAACAAGAAAACTTTTCAAATCTCTACTTAGTTATTCTGAGTGAAAAATTAAAAGTTATAAGTGATAATATTGATAATATAAAAAATATCTTAATAAAAAATAATAGTACAGAAAATGCAAAGACCCTGGATAAAGGGAAAAAAGTAGCTGCTACTATACAACCTCCACCTAAAATAACAGGATATATTTTAAAGAACAATACTCAACAAGAGTTATTATTTGAAAAACAAATAGAAAAAATAAATAATAAATTAAGAGGATTAAATATTAATACTCTAGACAGACAAGATAATACAAGTGACTCTGAAAATTCTGAGCTAGAGAATAATTTAAAAGATTTAAATAATCTAGTAATAAGAAAATACAAAAAAGGAAATTCTAGCAAAGAAACTAATTATGATAGTAGATATGCTAGGAAACCTGTTCAAAGAATGTATTATTATCCTAGGCCTACGCCTCAGGATGTTCTTCATGAAGAACAAGAATATGTTTTGAATAATAGTTATAATGGTAAAAACATTTATGAATGGAATTTAGATGGTTATACAGAAAGACAAATTTACAGTTTATCACATAGAATGCTAATGTATAGTACAATAGCTAGAAATTCTGGAAATAATGATAAACAAATAGCAAACATGCTAATAGCAGGATTTACTGGCCAATTAAAAGGTTGGTGGGATAATTATTTAAAACAAGAGGACAGAGTCTTTATTTTAGATTCAGTAAAACAAGAAGGTGGGAATAATATTTTTGCAGCTGTATACACTCTTATAGTAAATATGATTTAACATTTTACTGGAAGATGGTCAGATAATTCTGAAAATATTAGAATTCTATTAAATGGCTTACACTGTAAAAACCTTAACCTCATTCAGATGTGTTGAAAAATATTTTTGTATGTGACCATCATTGAAATAAGACGAACTATTTTTATATTATCTAACAAATATTATCAGTTTATTTCAGGTTGCATGGATTCGAGATTAAAAACGAGAAAATAAGAAAAAGAGTTTTAAAGCCAAAACAAAGAAAAATATAAAAGAAAATTAAATTAAATCTATTTAAAATGAATTTTTGGAAATATATTTTCTAAATAATTTATTTTATTAGACTTAATTAATTTTATAAATTAAAAATGATTTTTCCTAATTTATTTGAATTTATTTCGGATTTTAAAATGCATTTAAATTTAAAAGAAAAACAAAAGAAAAGAAACAGCATCGGCCCAAGACCCAGCTCCGGCCCATTACCCTGATCCAGCCCAACAGCAATCCAAGCCCAAGCTCCAGATCCGGATCCCAGCTACCCGAACCCGCTTGCTCCGGACCGAATCCGGTCACCTCACAGCGACACGCGCCCCAAACCCGAATCCGTCCGCTCCGACCTGACCATCTCCGCTCCATTTCGTCTCACATCCTGCCCCGCGTGTAAACCCGGAAACGCGACCCACGAACCGACCCGACGACCCGCGTGTTTCTGAGATGAAATACTTACATTTTCAGCCCCTGAACTTTGATAACACTACCAAAAACCACCCAAAACCATTAAAATTCATATATAAACCATTTCAACTCCATTTTTAATTTTTTTTAACCACAAAAATTATACCAAACACTCTCCAACTTCCACCATCTTTTTCCAACCTTCCAAACACTCTCCAAAAACTCCAAGAACACCAAGATCAACACCAAGAAAAACACCAAGAACACCAAGAAAAACACCAAGAACACCAAGATCAACACCAAGAACACCAAGATCATCAAACAAGAAAACCAAGATCATCAAGATCATCAAACAAGAACAAATAGAGACACAGTCTATTAGAAATCCAGTCCAACCCTAAGCCAGTTCAGTCAATTTATTTGACGAACCTACTTGATAGACCAGTCGTTCCACAGTCCTGTTGTAACACAGTTCAGTCAATCTATTGACGAACCTACTTGATATATATATTTATATAATTATAGTTATTTATATTATTCATCATTCTATGTCTTTTAATTATAGTCATTTACATTATTTATCGCTTTAAGTCATTTAATTACTGTAATTTATATTATTTATCGCTTTATGTCATTTAAATACAGTTATTTATATTATTTATAGCTTTCAAGTTTATTTATATTCCGCAACTCTTATTATTTATTCCGCATATTATCTTTAATATATATTTCTGTCACACAGTAAACGGTGCGAACCTTTATTTGTGGTGATCAGATCTTTTTATTTTCAACAATTGGTATCAGAGCTCGTGTGATTTACCTTGAAATTTTCATCAAAAAACTTTTGGTTAGCGTTTATATAAACCTTCCATAAGCTTTTCCTTGAATATTTTATTTTAATATCACTTGTTCAAATCCTTTAAAAAAACAAAAAAAAAAAAACAAAATGCCTTCCGCAAACAACTCAAGAGCTCCCAACGTCATAGAACAGGTATGGTCTATGATCTCTGAACTTGGATTTTCAAAAACAATTTTTGAGTCCCACATAACCAAAATTGAGAAAAGTCTAGAAGCTGATCTCAAAACATACCATGACACAATGGTCAATTCTGATATTTGCAAATCTGAGTTACAAACCCTGCAACTCAAATTTGGAGAATCAACAAGAACCAAAACCAAATTGGAAAGAGACGTTGAAAGAAAATCAGAAGATTATAATCACGTCTTAGAACAATTAAATGAAGCTCTAAAACAAAAAAGGACTTAGAAATAAAAAATCAATCTGTTTTTCCATCTGAAATAAAAGATACCTTAGAAATAGAAGTCCTTCAGTTAAAACTAAAAATTCAAGATTTAACTGACATAAACACTAGTTTGATTCTAAAACTAGATGATTCTTCAAAACAAATCAAACTTCTTGAATCTGAGAATCAAAGATTTCAAGGAAAAGTGGATTCTATCAATATTGCTAGAAAATTGAGTGATGATATTTTTACCAAGGCAAACACCTTGGGAACTGGCAAAATTGATACGAATTACAGACCAGGAATTGGAAGAGAATCCTTCGAAATTGAAACAAGCAAAAAATCCATTCAAGTAACCAAAACCCCACTTGTCAAGCCAAATGTTTTTGAAAACCAACCAAAGAAACCAGTTAAACCCTATGTTATACCTCATAAACAGGTTTCCAAACAAAAACCAAAACCTTTTCAAAAACCGATTCAAAACCGCTTTCAAGAGATAAACTTCCATCTCTCAAGAAACTTTCAAAAACCAACACATCAGGAAGTTTCAAACCATCATCATCAAAAACCTTATCAAAACCGCCCATCATACACCAGATATGAAGAAAACTTTTCAAACAGATATCCACATCTAGGATATCTTTCACCAAACCACAGATCTTATCAACCCACAGGTTTTCAACAACAAATCACATTTTGGATAAACTTCATAAATCAAATCAAACCTCAGCAATCCCGTTCTCATAAATCAAACTCTTACAGCAACGTGAATTTAAATACTACAAGAAATTCATTAAGCAAAGCACCCAAAATAACAACAACTGACAAACCAGGACCCATTCAGATTTGGGTACCAAAACTTTCTGTCTAATTGTAGGTACTTAATGCTGGGGAACCCGATGATGATACATGGTATATTGATAATGGCTACTCCAAGCATATGACAGGAAACCAGAGCTTTCTATAAGACTTCAAACCCACGGTACCTCTGATGCAGAAAATTCACAATCAAACCATGAAAATGCAGATCAAATCGAGGGGGAACCACCAACACTAAATCCCTCTTTGAACACTCCCAATCCACCTGTCCAAAATGATCCCAGTGCATCATCTATGGGGGGAACTTTCATTACCTCATTCTCACCATACAATCCAAAAAAACAAAAAACCAAAACATTCAAATAACCAAATTTTCCAAAAACATTTAGAAAAACAAATCTTCAAAAATACAATAAAGACTTGCCATATTAAGCTTTTATAGAACCTTGTGATTAATCGTCTATTGACTTAATTTTCAGATGCTTATGATCGATGAAGATTTGAAGTCATATTGATTCGCAATTGGAGTGAAGGTTCAAATCTCCTACTTTTCATAATGTATATAACTTTATTTCCTTCGATTTTATTTCATTATTGACGATTTTAAACAATCAAGGGACATAAGGTTAGGAGGTTCAGATGAAAACAAAAACCAATGTGAGAATTTGTGCCTCGTCGATCTAAATCATTGTGGAATTCATTTCTTGTGAGCTTAGGTGTGTCACTATTGCTAATAAGGTATACCCAATTATACCTTGTCACGGTCTCATTTTTGCTTAGATATCAAAATGACCAGGGACGATACTTTCATTTCTTACATACTAGACAAATTGTCTTTTATGCCACCTATCCCTACCTAGATAAAAACCAAAAATGAAGACTGCCGCAAACTTGGAAAGACTCCAAACAACAACATATTCTTACAAGAAAACCCAAGGAGAAACAAATATCTGTCAACATCCAATCCTCAAAGACGAATCAACAAGCAAGCCAAATCACTCACCGAAGAAATACCAGACAAAACAAAATTTCAACCAAATGGTTAATTCAAAACAAACATCATAAAATCCCGCAATTTTTTTTAACCATTTTTCAGAAAAGCAAACATCTCAATCACTCAAGACAGATACTCTTACAAAAACAAAAACACAAAATTCTCAATTGTAGCAAATTCTTAATGTTAAAACAAAATATCTTTTTACAATAAATCGATATTGATCAACAAACAGGATACCATCAAAGAAGAAGCTGCAACAATAATGGATTTCCCGGGATACTGTAGCCTTCATCACTGAAGATTCTTAGTTGCAAACTGCACTATGAAAATTGCTAAACCCCTCTACATGTATTTCCTGACGGAGAGAGAGTGAACGTTAATGACATGAATGAAGAAACCCACTGAGTAATGCCGAAACCAGTCTTATGTGATTGATTATCTAATAATGAGACTAAGTGACTTTACAGGAAAAACATAGATGAACACCTCCAATATGAGTGTGAGTCGTCAAAGAGAGATATCACTCATTTTTAGTGATAATTAACTTGTTCTGCTGCCAGAACAACCAAACACCTAAGTGAAATGTGAGCTATATCTATGAGCGTTCATCTGAATCGACCTGTTAGACCACTTGTCATCATAAATAATGCTATAAAATCTTAAGAAATTTATTTAGATACATATATGGCTACCCTTTGATAACCGAACCCGAGACTTTGATTCGGAAACAAACATTCTTCAAAATCTATTTCAAAACATAAGATATGTAAAACCAAGTCACAAACTTTCAAAATGATTACAATGGTTTTATATATATCTTATCATTGACAAAACTTTTATCCCAAATCTTCAATGTTAAAACTTCTAATGTGATTATATCTATCCTTATTTCATCAATGATCACATAGGGGGAAATTGTTGAAAAATATTTTTGTATGTGACCATCATTGAAATAAGACGAACTATTTTTATATTATCTAACAAATATTATCAGTTTATTTCAGGTTGCATGGATTCGAGATTAAAAACGAGAAAATAAGAAAAAGAGTTTTAAAGCCAAAACAAAGAAAAATATAAAAGAAAATTAAATTAAATCTATTTAAAATGAATTTTTGGAAATATATTTTCTAAATAATTTATTTTATTAGACTTAATTAATTTTATAAATTAAAAATGATTTTTCCTAATTTATTTGAATTTATTTCGGATTTTAAAATGCATTTAAATTTAAAAGAAAAACAAAAGAAAAGAAACAGCATCGGCCCAAGACCCAGCTCCGGCCCATTCCCCTGATCCAGCCCAACAGCAATCCAAGCCCAAGCTCCAGATCCGGATCCCAGCTACCCGAACCCGCTTGCTCCGGACCGAATCCGGTCACCTCACAGCGACACGCGCCCCAAACCCGAATCCGTCCGCTCCGACCTGACCATCTCCGCTCCATTTCGTCTCACATCCTGCCCCGCGTGTAAACCCGGAAACGCGACCCACGAACCGACCCGACGACCCGCGTGTTTCTGAGATGAAATACTTACATTTTCAGCCCCTGAACTTTGATAACACTACCAAAAACCACCCAAAACCATTAAAATTCATATATAAACCATTTCAACTCCATTTTTATTTTTTTTTAACCACAAAAATTATACCAAACACTCTCCAACTTCCACCATCTTTTTCCAACCTTCCAAACACTCTCCAAAAACTCCAAGAACACCAAGATCAACACCAAGAAAAACACCAAGAACACCAAGAAAAACACCAAGAACACCAAGATCAACACCAAGAACACCAAGATCATCAAACAAGAAAACCAAGATCATCAAGATCATCAAACAAGAACAAATAGAGACACAGTCTATTAGAAATCCAGTCCAACCCTAAGCCAGTTCAGTCAATTTATTTGACGAACCTACTTGATAGACCAGTCGTTCCACAGTCCTGTTGTAACACAGTTCAGTCAATCTATTGACGAACCTACTTGATATATATATTTATATAATTATAGTTATTTATATTATTCATCGTTCTATGTCTTTTAATTATAGTCATTTACATTATTTATCGCTTTAAGTCATTTAATTACTGTAATTTATATTATTTATCGCTTTATGTCATTTAAATACAGTTAATTATATTATTTATAGCTTTCAAGTTTATTTATATTCCGCAACTCTTATTATTTATTCTGCATATTATCTTTAATATATATTTTTGTCACACAGTAAACGGTGCGAACCTTTATTTGTGGTGATCAGATCTTTTTATTTTCAACAAGATGGTATAAAGATACTTTCTTAAGTAGAGTTATGGAATTAGACGACTGTAATACAGTTTATTGGAAATCAAAATTTATTGATGGCCTTCCCAATCTATTTGCAGATAGAGTAAGGAAAAAATTAAGAGGAGATAGTTTAACTATTGATTATAATCAATTTACTTATGGTCACCTAATTGGAACATGTGTTCAAGAAGGATTAAATTTATGTAATAGCATAAAATTAGATAAACAAATAAAAAATTTAAGACTAGGAGAAAAAGGCCAATTAGGCCAATTCTGCGATCAATTCGGTATTGATATTTCTAAAAAGAAATATAAAAAAGATCAAGAATATAGAAAAAAGAAAAGAAGAAATTATTCAGAGAAAAATAGAAATAAAAAATTTGAAAAAAGAAAATTTAGAAAAGACAAAAGACAAGAGTTTAAATCTCAAAATCCACCTACATGTTATAAGTGTGGGAAAACTGGCCATTTTGCTAATAAATGCAGAGCTAGACAAAAAATCTCAAAAAAGATTTCTAATTTAGAAATAGATGATAATATAAGAAATCAAATATGTGACATTCTGGTTAATAAATTAGATGAAATTACTGAAGAAAGTAGTGATGATTACTCTAGTGATGATTCCTTTGAATCAAGTGATAATAATAATGACTGTAATTGTAATGACAAAAATAATTGTCATTGTAATACAATAGAAGAAGATGCATATTTACTACAATCTCAATTTCAAGATAATCTTGAAAATAATCTCCATGTAAATGTAATATCAAATGATATTTTAAATATATTAAAATTTATAGATAACAATGAATTAAAAAATAAAATTATAGAACAATTAGAAGAAAAAGATAAAGATGAAACTATTAATAAACCTGATGAACCCTATTCAATGAAAACAGTTCACCAATTAATAAAAAATAAAATAGATAATAAAGGAAAACAGGAAGTAACGACTGATAGTCTTAACAAAGAAATAAAAACATTAAAACAAGAATTAGATTGTTTAAAAATGATTTAAAAAAATTTGATAAAAGAATTATGAATCTTGAAAATAAAACAGAAAAAGAAGAAGGTAGTAATTCAAGAGATTTAGATAATCTCATAAATGAAGAATTTATAAATGAAGAATTTCTTCAAGCCATGAATATGGTTAAATCTAGAAAATTGTATGCAAAAGTTAAATTATTAATAAACAATAATTTTATACATGAATTTACTGCTTTAATTGACAGTGGAGCTGATATGAATTGTATAAGAGAAGGTATTATACCAACAAAATATTTTGAAAAAACCAATCAAAATTTAAAAGCTGTTAATGGAACAGACCTTGATATTAGATATAAATTAACAAATGCAAAAAATTTTCCAAGATGGTATATGCATTCCTGAAAATTTTACGATAGTAAAAGATATATCGGAAGAACTAATACTAGGAAATCCTTTTACTGATAAAATATTCCCCATATATGTTGATAGAAAAATATTAATAGGAAATTTTCAAAATCAAAGAATCACTTTTCCTTTAATAGGAAATTCAACAACTAGATGGATTGATAAAATCAATAATATGATAAAATCGAAACAAAATCAAATAAATTTTATAAAAGAAGAAATTAGTTGTATAAAAATAAACGAAAGATTACAGAATCCTAAGTTACAGAATAAGATAAAACTCTTAATAAATCAATTCACTATTAATATATGTAATGATCATCCCAATGCTTTTTGGGATAGAAAAAAACATATTGTCTCTCTTCCATATGAAGATGAATTCAATGAGACTTTAATACCAACAAAAGCTAGGCCATGCCAAATGAATCATGAATACTTAAATCTCTGTAAAAAGGAAATAACTTCTTTACTAAATAAAGGATTAATAAGACCTTCAAAATCAAAATGGTCTTGTACAGCTTTTTATGTTAATAAACATGCAGAACAAGAAAGAGGAATACCTAGATTAGCAATAAATTATAAACCTTTAAACAAAGTTTTAAAATGGATAAGATATCCAATTCGAAATAAAAAAGATTTGCTAGACAGACTTCATGATTCAATAATATTTTCAAATTTTGATTTAAAATCAGGATACTGGCAAATTCAAATTGATGAAAAAGACAGATATAAAACTGCTTTTAATGTCCCATTTGGACAATATGAATGGAAAGTTATGCCTTTCGGATTAAAAAATGCCCCTTCAGAATTTCAAAAAATAATGAATGATATATTCAATCCTTATAGTGATTTTATCATTGTTTACATTGATGACATCTTAATCTTTTCAAAAGATATTGAAACACATTTTAAACATTTGTATATTTTTGAAAAAATTATAATAAAAAACGGGTTAGTTATATCACAACCTAAGATGTCATTATTCCAAACAAATATAAGATTTTTAGGACATAATATAGAAGAAGGGAAAATAATTCCAATAAATAGAAGTATTGAATTTGTAGACAAATTTCCTGATAAAATTATAGATAAAACACAATTACAAAGATTTTTAGGAAGTATAAATTATATCTCACCCTTTTATAAAGATCTTGCTAAAGATACAGCTATTTTATACGATAGACTAAAAAAGAAGCCTGTCCCGTGGACTGACAAACATACAGAAATTGTGAAGAAAATTAAACAACATGTTAAAAGTATCCCATGTTTAACCTTAGCTAATCCAAATTGGAAGAAGATTATAGAAACAGATGCCTCAGACATAGGTTATGGAGGCATTCTAAAACAAGTAAATCCAAAGGATAAACAAGAATATATTGTTAGATTTAATTCAGGAAAATGGAATGACAGTCAGAAAAATTATTCTACTACTGCTAAAGAAATCTTAGCATTAGTAAAATGTGTTTTAAAATTCCAAGACGATTTATACAACCAACATTTTACCATTAAAACAGATTGCCAGTCTGCACAATTTATGTTCAAAAAAGATTTTAAACACGACGTTTCTAAACAAATGTTTGCTAAGTGGCAAGCTCATTTAGCCCCTTTCGATTTTACGATTCAATACAAAAAAGGAGATGATAATAGTCTTTCTGACTTTCTAACCAGAGAATATTTAAATGAATGAACAATTAAAAGTACTTTCACATGAATTAAGATTATTAGGAAGATCCATAAAACATTCTGAAGATCTTATAAGACAGACACAAAATCATCAAAATGGCAATGGTGCAATTATAAGACATACGTTATCTTTAATAAGATCTAGCATCCAAGCTAGAAAAAATAGAATTAGAATCTTGGAAGCAAGAATAACATTGCTTCTTAATTAATTCTAACAGTTCATCTTTTGCAGCATGATTCCTCATACTAGAGGAAGAGGGGGTTATCCCCATAGAGGAGGCAGAGGAAATTTTCCTCTGATCCAACATGGAAACAAAACGCTCATAGCACAAGGATCATCATCTTCTACAGCATCAAATAAGGACCATCCATTATATGGAAAGTTTTTAGAATACCTAAAAACTCAAGAAATGGAAAATGAATCCAGTTTTATGGCAAAATTAAAAGAAGACTCCAATGAAGACAATAATGAGTACATTCAAAATCCACATAAAGATGATATCATTATGCTGGAAAATGAGGATGTCATGAGATATTTTGAAAATCATGATGATCCTTGGATTTTAATGAATAGATATCTGGATCAAGCATCATATGCTCCAGGATCCTATAAAAGTTGAAATTACTATGAAAATATTTTAATTCAATCAGGATCGGCTGAAATTAGCCACTTTCAGGGAAATAACCCAAATACTTATAATTTTAGTAAAATTACTATCAAACAGATTATATCTGTAGAAGACTGGGGAATAAGTACCCTTAAAGAAAAAGAATTCTATTATTCCAGTCAATCTAATCAGCCAAAGACAGCAGTAAAATATACTTACTGGGATTATATTGAAAGCTTTGATAAAGCTTTATTATATGAAAACCCAAATAAAAAACATTATTGGTGGATAAAAATTTGTCCAAATATTTATAAAAAGAAAATTCCGATTTGGTTTTATAAATGGTGGATCCCTCATGGTCCTAGTATTCATATTCTCCCAGAAAATTATAAAGAATTATATGTTGAATGGGTAAGCATATCTCCTCATTTATCAAAAGATATGACAACAATTAAAGGGGGAAAAGAAATTTTACCCTCTTTACATTTCTTCATAGAATTTTCTATCCCATGGATCTGGAAATGGATCCCAGAAGTGAATTATAGTCCAAATGAATTTTCCATGATAAAGAGATCATATCTCACAAAATTCTGGAACAAAATGGGTCAGGTTGATCCAACAACAAAAGAATTATATTCTAAGCAAACTATGGACAAAATCCAGTCCACAATAAAGAAATACAAAGCCATTTCAAGCTCAAGGGATGAATCCAGCCCATTTCAATTTTTTCCGGACAAGCTCAGGGCCAAGCTACAAAGGGAGCCGGCCTAGGAAGAAATTATTGAAGCCTATATGGACCAAATGAAAAAAGATTTAATAAATCAATTCAGCCCAATTCCTTCAGATGATTCAATGAAGTCGGGTCCAAGCCCAATGGAAAGTCAAATATTGGCAGGAGAATCTCAGCCAATTGAAGAATGTGAAATCCCAGAAACACCCCTAGAAGACCTTCTAGAAGAAATGAAAGATTCAATTAAGAGACGTCTCATAGGCAAGACAAGAGCCTCTCCATCAACATAGGTCCCACGCAATAAAAAAGCAACGGTTGGAAATTCACCCGTGACAATCAATGATTCCTTCTTTAATAAAGATGTCGGCCATCTGCACTATCAGACGATTCTCTTCATAATGGAATCAATTATTTATGTAAAATATTTTGTATGTTGTTTCAAGTCCGGCTCTATATATAGAGTTTGTATCCGGCATTTGTAGAACAAGTTTTTGAAGATTCCTCTCTCTCTTTTCACTAAAAACCCTTGTAAAATTCCCTCATAAAGTATTAAATAAAGAAGCAGCAGTTTGTATCATCATCTTTTTCCTTTGTAAGTATTTCTATTTTATTTCAATTCATCTTATTTTAGAATCCCTTTAGATATTTAGCCTAAATGATAGGCTAGATTATTGTAAGTGTAAAATAGTTCTATAATCTGTAAAAGAATATATGGCATACATTTTATATCTTGTTAATGTAGCAGATTATAACAGTCAAGGTAAATGTTTATTGTTTAATCTTGTAGAATTATACTGCTTTACTAAGACATAAGTCGTGGTTATGCCCGCGTTTGATCTGTTTAAAGGGCTTTTACATTGACACGTCACTGTAGCAGTATATACTACATGATTAAATGAATTGTAAAACATAGTAAATCCTTTAACTTTATAATTATCATACATATATGAGGAGGAAACCCGTAACCTCTGCCTTAGTAGAAACTTCTAGTATAACAAACCCAATTATTCTGAGAAAAATAGAAATAAAAAATTTTAAAAAAGAAAATTTAGAAAAGACAAAAGACAAGAGTTTAAATCTCAAAATCCACCTACATGTTATAAGTGTGGGAAAACTGGCCATTTTGCTAATAAATGCAGAGCTAGAGAAAAAATCTCAAAGAAGATTTCTAATTTAGAAATAGATGATAATATAAGAAATCAAATATGTGATATTCTGGTTAATAAATTAGATGACATTACTGAAGAAAGTAGTGATGATTACTCTAGTGATGATTCATTTGAATCAAGTGATAATAATAATGACTGTAATTGTAATGACAAAAATAATTGTCATTGTAATACAATAGAAGAAGATGTATATTTACTACAATCTCAATTTCAAGATAATCTTGAAAATAATCTCCATGTAAATGTAATATCAAATGATATTTTAAATATATTAAAATTTATAGATAACAATGAATTAAAAAATAAAATTATAGAACAATTAGAAGAAAAAGATAAAGATGAAACTATTAATAAACCTGATGAACCCTATTCAATGAAAATAGTTCACCAATTAATAAAAAATAAAATAGATAATAAAGGAAAACAGGAAGTAACGACTGATAGTCTTAACAAAGAAATAAAAACATTAAAACAAGAATTAGATTGTTTAAAAAATGATTTAAAAAAATTTGATAAAAGAATTATGAATCTTGAAAATAAAACAGAAAAAGAAGAAGGTAGTAATTCAAGAGATTTAGATAATCTCATAAATGAAGAATTTATAAATGAAGAATTTCTTCAAGCCATGAATATGGTTAAATCTAGAAAATGGTATGCAAAAGTTAAATTATTAATAAACAATAATTTTATACATGAATTTACTGCTTTAATTGACAGTGGAGCTGATATGAATTGTATAAGAGAAGGTATTATACCAACAAAATATTTTGAAAAAACCAATCAAAATTTAAAAGCTGTTAATGGAACAGACCTTGATATTAGATATAAATTAACAAATGCAAAAAATTTGCCAAGATGGTATATGCATTCCTGAAAATTTTAGTAAAAGATATATCGGAAGAACTAATACTAGGAAATCCTTTTACTGATAAAATATTCCCCACATATGTTGATAGAAAAATATTAATAGGAAATTTTCAAAATCAAAGAATCACTTTTCCTTTAATAGGAAATTCAACAACTAGATGGATTGATAAAATCAATAATATGATAAAATCGAAACAAAATCAAATAAATTTTATAAAAGAAGAAATTAGTTGTATAAAAATAAACGAAAGATTACAGAATCCTAAGTTACAGAATAAGATAAAACTCTTAATAAATCAATTCACTATTAATATATGTAATGATCATCCCAATGCTTTTTGGGATAGAAAAAACATATAGTCTCTCTTCCATATGAAGATGAATTCAATGAGACTTTAATACCAACAAAAGCTAGGCCATGCCAAATGAATTATGAATACTTAAATCTCTGTAAAAAGGAAATAACTTCTTTACTAAATAAAGGATTAATAAGACCTTCAAAATCAAAATGGTCTTGTACAGCTTTTTATGTTAATAAACATGCAGAACAAGAAAGAGGAATACCTAGATTAGTAATAAATTATAAACCTTTGAACAAAGTTTTAAAATGGATAAGATATCCAATTCGAAATAAAAAATATTTGCTAGACAGACTTCATGATTCAATAATATTTTCAAAATTTGATTTAAAATCAGGATACTGGCAAATTCAAATTGATGAAAAAGACAGATATAAAACTGCTTTTAATGTCCCATTTGGACAATATGAATGGAAAGTTATGCCTTTCGGATTAAAAAATGCCCCTTCAGAATTTCAAAAAATAATGAATGATATATTCAATCCTTATAGTGATTTTATCATTGTTTACATTGATGACATCTTAATCTTTTCAAAAGATATTGAAACACATTTTAAACATTTGTATATTTTTGAAAAAAATTATAATAAAAAACGGGTTAGTTATATCACAACCTAAGATGTCATTATTCCAAACAAATATAAGATTTTTAGGACATAATATAGAAGAAGGGAAAATAATTCCAATAAATAGAAGTATTGAATTTGTAGACAAATTTCCTGATAAAATTACAGATAAAACACAATTACAAAGATTTTTAGGAAGTCTAAATTATATCTCACCCTTTTATAAAGATCTTGCTAAAGATACAGCTATTTTATACGATAGACTAAAAAAGAAGCCTGTCCCGTGGACTGACAAACATACAGAAATTGTGAAGAAAATTAAACAACATGTTAAAAGTATCCCATGTTTAACCTTAGCTAATCCAAATTGGAAGAAGATTATAGAAATAGATGCCTCAGACATAGGTTATGGAGGCATTCTAAAACAAGTAAATCCAAAGGATAAACAAGAATATCTTGTTAGATTTAATTCAAGAAAATGGAATGACAGTCAGAAAAATTATTCTACTACTGCTAAAGAAATCTTAGCATTAGTAAAATGTGTTTTAAAATTCCATGACGATTTATACAACCAACATTTTACCATTAAAACAGATTGCCAGTCTGCACAATTTATGTTCAAAAAATATTTTAAACACGACGTTTCTAAACAAATGTTTGCTAGGTGGCAAGCTCATTTAGCCCCTTTCGATTTTACGATTCAATACAAAAAAGGAGATGATAATAGTCTTCCTGACTTTCTAACCAGAGAATATTTAAATGAATGAACAATTAAAAGTACTTTCACATGAATTAAGATTATTAAGAAGATCCATAAAACATTCTGAAGATCTTATAAGACAGACACAAAATCATCAAAATGGCAATGGTGCAATTATAACACATACGTTATCTTTAATAAGATCTAGCATCCAAGCTAGAAAAAATAGAATTAGAATCTTGGAAGCAAGAATAACATTGCTTCTTAATTAATTCTAACAGTTCATCTTTTGCAGCATGATTCCTCATACTAGAGGAAGAGGGGGTTATCCCCATAGAGGAGGCAGAGGAAAATTTCCTCTGATCCAACATGGAAACAAAACGCTCATAGCACAAGGATCATCATCTTCTACAGCATCAAATAAGGACCATCCATTATATGGAAAGTTTTTAGAATACCTAAAAACTCAAGAAATGGAAAATGATTCCAGTTTTATGGCAAAATTAAAAGAAGACTCCAATGAAGACAATAATGAGTACATTCAAAATCCACATAAAGATGATATCATTATGCTGGAAAATGAGGATGTCATGAGATATTTTGAAAATCATGATGATCCATGGATTTTAATGAATAGATATTTGGATCAAGCATCATATGCTCCGGGATCCTATAAAAGTCGAAATTACTATGAAAATATTTTAATTCAATCAGGATCGGCTGAAATTAGCCACTTTCAGGGAAATAACCCAAATACTTATAATTTTAGTAAAATTACTATCAAACAGATTATATATGTAGAAGACTGGGGAATAAGTACCCTTAAAGAAAAAGAATTCTATTATTCCGGTCAATCTAATCAGCCAAAGACAGCAGTAAAATATACTTACTGGGATTATATTGAAAGCTTTGATAAAGCTTTATTATATGAAAACCCAAATAAAAAACATTCTTGGTGGATAAAAATTTGTCCAAATATTTATAAAAAGAAAATTCCGATTTGGTTTTATAAATGGTGGATCCCTCATGGTCCTAGTATTCAAATTCTCCCAGAAAATTATAAAGAATTATATGTTGAATGGGTAAGCATATCTCCTCATTTATCAAAAGATATGACAACAATTAAAGGGGGAAAAGAAATTTTACCCTCTTTACATTTCTTCATAGAATTTTCTATCCCATGGATCTGGAAATGGATCCCAGAAGTGGATTATAGTCCAAATGAATTTTCCATGATAAAGAGATCATATCTCACAAAATTCTGGAACAAAATGGGTCAGGTTGATCCGACAACAAAATAATTATATTCTAAGCAAACTATGGACGAAATCCAGTCCACAATAAAGAAATACAAAGCCATTTCAAGCTCAAGGGATGAACCCAGCCTAACAGATACATATTATCTCTGATCCTGGTAAATAATCATAACCATGGGTTTTAACATTTAGAGTTAAAGTATTCAAAATATTTTTATCAGTTAAAGATAATTGTAAATTTGGATAAACATTAAAATATACAGGTCCATGTGCCAGACTGGACTGTATAATTCCCATTAAAGATTGTTCCCATTTATTATTTCTTCCATCTCTTAGGAGAGCTAAAAAACTTTCAGGTAATCCCTGTTAATATAGTTCATGGGGTTTATGCAGATCCCACTACTTCAGAAATGAATTTTTCATTATGAATAAAGAAACTATTAATTTTGAAAAGAGGTCACCCGCTAGAAGAGAAATTTATAAAGAATTTCATACTTCCAAATGGAATTTATTTAGAAACTGGTTTTTTGAAGTTTTTGTTGAGTCGTAATTTAAGATTGAGTCAAATATGCTAATCGGATTTGTTGCCCGATTTTTAGCCATTAATTTAGCTATCGGTTATGGAATGGGTCTGTCCTTCCATACTTAGTTTTTGTTTAAATAGCTGATTCGTACCCTTGTTAGGGTTAACTTTTGTAGTATCATCACGGCGCTCATACAGAATAGTTCTCATCGAATTGTTCTTGAGTTGCATTTTAATCATTAGACATCAGTTCTTCATATTGTCTGTTCTTGATCTTGTTTATTTACATTATTCCGCATTTTTGAATCTCGATCCAACTCTTGTGTTTCATCAATTGGTATCAGAGCAGGAGTTTGTGTTATTCACGGATCTGTTTTTGATTATCTTCATCGTTTCAATCGATCTTAGATATCAGAATTTGATCAACCTACACTTCTGATTCATTCATATAAACAAGTATCAATGGCTTTTGACGACTCCCATACTCAGTCTTTCAATCTTTCAAGTAGCATTGGATCTACTACCAGGACTCCAATTCTATTCACTCAAGAGTATGAAGTCTGGGCGTTGCACTTTGAAGATTATGTTCTTGGTATTGAAGAACACGGTGCAACGATCTGGCAAGCTATCACTGAAGAAACCCACGTCCACACAGACACAAGGAGGGTTATCAAAACCCTAAAAGAATACAACAACTTGCTCGTCACTCACACAAACATTCCTCAAGACGAAAAAGATAAACTAATGTGCAACATCAAAGCATTTAGAATTATCAGGTTTGCTCTCCAAGCAGATACTCTTCGTCTGGTTAGTTCGTGCGAAACAGCTAAAGAGATCTGGGATAGACTTAAGGAATTATATTCCGGGGATGCTGACCTTGAACACTCCATTCAGACCACTCTTCTTTCTGATTTTCGGATCTTTTGTACAAGGTTCGGAAGAAACTCTAACTCAGACCTTCCATCGATATAATCATCTTCTCAGTCGATTATTGAAATACAACCTGGCTCGGACTGTCATTGAGCAAAAGGTTACCTTTCTTGATGGTCTTCGTCCCGAATGGAAGGCTATCGTTTCAACCATAAAAGCGCATGAACAGTTCAAAACTTACACTCTGGCTAAAGTAGTAGGAATCCTCAAATCTCATGAAAAGGAAATCATTTCGGAAGCCAAAGCGACTTCTAGTCTTGGTTCGCTTGCACTAGTTGCGGCCGGAAAGAAATCTGCCGAAATTGATTCCGACTCTGACTTTTCCGATGATGATTTAACCAGAGAAGACAAAGCATTGATGGTGTCAAATCCCAAGAAGTTCTTCAAGAAAAACTTTTCCAAATTCAAAAATCGAAATCGACAAGGAGGTTTCCATGCTGAAAAGACTGTGGAAGAAAGTCAGAAAAAGAAGAATGATGAGGAGAAGAAACTTGCTGGCGACTCAGGATATGACTGCCATTATTGTAACGGCAAGAATCACTTTGTGAAAGACTGTTTGCTCCGAAAAAAAAAGGCAGCTTTTGTGGTGAAAGAGGACAGCGAGTTTGGTGCTGTTGAAATCTGGTCAATAGACTCGGAAGATGAGGAGGTGAGGAATCCGACACATGGTCGGTGTCTGATGGTGAAAGCTGACCATTCCGAAAGCAGAGGTTACTTTACCGATGGGTGTCAAGCCTCAGCAAGTTGCTTTGCTGCGAAGCCTGTCTATGAATAAGTTGAGGAATGTGAGGCTGTGGTCAATAAGGTACGCTCTATCCTTAAATCTTTAAATATTTGCTCTTCTAGTGATGATGCTGAATTAGATGACCTTAGATTTACTGTCTCCAGTTTGAGTGATAGCTTAAAAAGGACACGTCAAAGCAATTCTAACCTAAATGATCAATTGAGCAGGATATCGATTAAGAATGAGGAGAGACGAATGAGAATCGAGGCGTTGGAGAGTGAGTTAGTTAAAGCACGAGATGATATTATTTACGTAAAAAGGGATAATTTAGTTCTTGTCAAACAAAGAAACATTTTTTGTTTAATTGCTAAGCGTCTTTACAATAATATTACTCAATTGCATCTTGATTGTGACATAGGCAGGGGTTTACACAAAATGATTTTTCCCTTTCTTGAGTTGAAAGAGGATGAAATCGATGCAGAATGTCATAGATGTGAAACCATTGTTTCATCTGATGAGGTTTCGGAAGCTTATCGTATTGGACTTGATAAAATTGAAAGCTATATACAGTCCAAAGAACATAAAAGTATGGTCAAAGAATATTTTTCGGAAAACGATCATGAGGAAATTAAAACAGCGACTCTAAAGAATTTTCATTCACTATGCTCTAAATTAAATTCTGATAATACTCCCATTGATGAGAATATTTCCGATTTTGATGAAAGTGATATGAGTGAAATATCTGTTGAGGATGAAATTGACTGTTCGGAATTCGTATAAAATTCTACTGAAACTAAGAAAAATCTCATTTCTGAAAATTCAGTTACTTTTGCAAGAATTGTTGAAGGTGATGGATCACACACTTTAACCGAACAAGCTACTGTTTTTCCAAAAATACATACTGTACCAAATCAAGTTTTCATTAAACCAGGTCTAAATACAAAAGATGTAACTGAACTTAAAGTCCTAGTCGATAACGATAATTCCGATGTATGTGATTCTTTCTTTTGGTCGGAACCAATTGACAACTCAGATGAGACTAAAGGTCTTTCCGAAATGACCTCGTGGAAGTCTCGTGGTAACTACATCTCTGGATCATTGAACTGTAAAAATTCTGTCTCTCAAAGGGGTTCATGGGGTACAGAGAACTTGAAATCTAAATCTTCAAACCCTAAGACAAGCACTTTCAAATCTGACTCTAATCGATGCTCGACATCTTATGTTCATAAGTCTCCTGAAGAGCTCATTGCCAAAAGGAAGCAAATGAATGCCAGGTACAAAAAGAATCTGAAAGAGAGAAAACAGTTCTGGAGAACCAAACACGATTCAAATCTAACTCAGAAAGTCAACCCAATTCCCTTTCGGAAAGTTGAGCTTGCACTAAAACCCAAACCAACACCTAAACCTCCTGTTTCAATTACAACAACAAAGAATTTCACTCGTGTTCTCGGATCAACGGATTCAAAAGGAAAGGCAAAACTCTATCCTGAAACCACTCAGGATCCTAAAATCAACAAAATTTACCCAACAGTTACTGCCAAAACAAAACCCTCTTCTCAATCGGTTAAAAATCACAATCCCAATTTTCTCTCTCACAATCAGAAAACTCATTATTATCATGTTACGAACACATTCACTCCAAAGAAATCCCGTTTTGCTAAAGAACAATGGCAATCCACAAAAATGAAAGTGTTTAGAATTGAAAATAAGAAAAATCACTCATCTCTGAGAAAATCTTTTTGGGTTGAAAAATCATGCATTTTTCCTATCACATGTAAATTCTCACATGGACCCACACTGGTTTGGGTTCCTAAATCTCTCTAACTTGTGCAGGTTCTACGTGACGAACAGTATGATCCGGAATGGTACATTGACAGCGGCTGTTTACGTCACATGACAGGAAGGAAGGAGGAATTACGAGAATATCGATCGCTATCAAATGGAAGAAAAGTCAGTTATGGAAACAATGCAACGGGCAACATCAAAGGCTATGGCATGATCACAAATGGTGAAATTTCAATTCGGAGAGTGGCATATGTCGAAGGACTTCAACACAACTTGATCAGTGTTTCACAATTAGTTGTCGGAACTGGTCTCAAAGTCTCCTTTGATGAAGATGGCTCCGAACTGATTGAGAAGGAATCCAAAAAGATTATCTTGAAGTCAAAAAGAAAAGGAGAGATGTTTCCTTTGGATATGAGACCTATCCAAGGAAAGCCTGCTATCTGCCTACTCACTAAAGCTACGAACGATGAAAGTTGGCTCTGGCACAGGCGGTTGTCTCACATGAACTTTCGAGATATTAATAAACTGATACTTGGTGATCTTGTGCGAGGATTACCGCTACTCAAGTACGACAAAGACCGACTCTGTGATGCATGTGAGCTAGGAAAACAAAGTCGGAAAAGCCATTCTACAATCATCAACACAAAAATCATCGAACCATTGGAACTTTTGCATATTGATCTTTGTGGTCCATCTGCCATAGAAAGCGTTGCTCACAACAAATACATTCTGGTTGTAGTAGATGACTTCTCTCGTTTCACATGGGTGTCCTTCCTCAAGCAAAAATCTGAAGCGGCGATCAATATGATTAATTTTATCAAGCAGATAGAAATCCTTCTCCGAAAACAAGTGCGAATGATAAGGAGCGATAACGGGACAGAATTCAAAAATAAAATTCTGGATGATTTTCTTGTCAATAAAGGAATCTCACATAACTTCTCTGCCCCGTACACTCCTCAACAAAATGGAGTTGTAGAAAGACGAAATTGTTCTCTATGTGAAGCTGCTCGCACAATGCTTTCTTTTGCAAAACTTCCTTTATACTTCTGGGCCGATGCCATCGCAACTGCTTGTTACACTCAGAATCGATCAAACATCACAAAACGATTCAATCTCACTCCCTATGAGATCATCAACAAGAGAAAACCGAACGTAAATTTCTTCCATGTTTTCGGATCCAAGTGTTTCATTTTTAACTCCAAAGAAAAACGAGTTAAATGGGATGAAAAAGCTGATGAAGGTATCTTTCTAGGCTACTCTCTTACCTCAAAGGCCTATCGTGTTCTGAACAAGAGATCTCGAAAAATTGAAGAAACATACTACATCACTTTTGATGATCGATACAATTCCAGAGCAAAGCACGTCAGTACCAAGACTGAAGACATCTTTCCCGAATCCAATAGGTTTACAATTCCTCTTATGGATCTATATGAGGAATTTCTGAACTTGTTCGATGACCAAGAAACCGCAAAAACATCAGAAGCAAATGCAAGAGATAACCAAGGCGATGAATTGTTAAAGCTTATAGAACATACAGTCAGTGAAAACGAATCTTCACAAGAACACTCCACTGATGTTCCGATTCCGAACAATGCTCCAACTCCCATTACTGATGCACCCATCCAGGGGGAGAGTACAACTCCTATTGAAGATGCACCAATCCAGGGGGAGAGTTCATCAACTGTTCAAGGGGAGAGTATGACTCCTGAATCTGAGGAAACTACTCTACCAGTTGAACAAGATCACCCTGATGATAGAAACGATGCAAACTTCCAGGGGGAGAATGAACTTGAAAATAATGACCTTGACACACAGTCAGAGGTACATTCTGAAGCAGAAGAAATCATTTCAGAAATTAATCCTGAATATGATCCAAACTATCCTCCAATGATAAAATGGACGAGAGATCATCCAAAATCTCAAATCATCGGAACGACTTCTGCTGGTGTTCTCACTCGAGCTCAAGCTAAAGAAAAGAAAGCTGCATTATTTTCTAAAGTGGAATTTTGCATGTTTCATTCGTTTATCTCCAAGGTTGAACCTAAAACAGTTAAAATAGCACTTGATCATGCTGACTGGGTTCAAGCAATGCAAGATGAGTTAAATGAATTTGAACGCAACAGGGTGTGGCGATTGGTTCCGACTCCAGAAAAAGCGTCCGTTCTCGGAATGAAATGGGTCTTTCGAAACAAGTTAGACAAAGAAGGGAATGTCATTCGGAACAAAGCAAGACTGGTTGTCAAAGGTTACTGTCAAGAAGAAGGAATTGATTATGAAGAAACATTTGCACCAGTAGCCAGATTAGAGTCCGTTCGGATTTTTCTTGCTTATGCAGCACACAAAGGTTTTGATGTTTATCAGATGGATGTCAAGTGCGCATTTCTGAATGGAGAATTAGAAGAAACAGTCTATGTCGAACAGCCACTAGGTTTTGTGAGCAGTAAACATCCTGACCATTGCTATATATTAGACAAAGCTGTTTACGGCCTAAAACAAGCTCCACGAGCTTGGTATGAGACTTTAACTCGATTTCTCAAGCAATCCAAGTTCAAGCAAGGATCTGTCGACCCAACTTTCTTTCGCAAAAAGGAAGGGAGTCACATGATGATTGTTCAAATCTATGTCGATGACATCATTTTCGGATCTACTCATCCTAGCCTGATGGCTGAATTTCGAAAACTGATGGAGACTAAATTTGAAATGAGCTCGATGGGTAAAATCAATTTCTTTCTCGGACTTAACATCAGACAAAGCTCAGAAGGCATATTCATCAATCAGGAAGCTTATACCAAATCTCTCTTAGAGAAATTCGGAATGAAGGGAGATTCTAAAGTCAAAGTTCCGATGGCTTTCGGAACAAAACTCACTCCTTCACTAGACAAACCTGCAGCAGATATCACTCTTTATCGTCAAATGATAGGATCACTTCTCTATCTCACTTCGAGCAGACCTGACATTATGTTTGCTGTTTGTTACTGCGCAAGATTTCAGGCAAATCCTAGAGAGCCACATCACAATGCTGTGAAGAATATATTCCGATATCTCAAAAGAACAACCTCTCTTGGATTATGGTATCCATCAGGATCTGGTTTCTTTGTTCAAGCATTTTCCGATGCCGATCTTGGTGGTTGTGGATTAGATCGCAAAAGCACTTCAGGTGGTTGTCAACTACTCGATGGAAAGCTCGTAAGCTGGCAATCAAGAAAACAGACTTGCGTGTCTCTGTCAACAGCTGAAGCTGAATACATTGCTGCTGCCTCTTGTACCTCTCAGATAATATGGATTCAAAACCAACTAAGAGATTATGGAGTCAATATGAAACGTATTCCTCTTTACTGTGATTCCGAAAGTGCAATTAGGATCTGTCACAATCCAGTGCAACACTCAAAGACTAAACACATTGCACTCAGATATCATTTTATCAAAGATCATGTTGAAGACGGCAACATCGAGGTTCATTTCGTACGCTCGAATGATCAAATAGCTGACATCTTCACAAAGGCCCTTCCTGAACCAGCATTCAACAGAATTCTTCATGGTCTCGGAATGATGGAAGCTGAATCCGTTCCGATATCTAGCTGAGATTCCGATTGATTCCGAAAATCGGAATGCCTCGGAATCGGATTTTAGACATGGAAGATTCGGAACGCGTGTATCCTTTCTAAAACTTTCTTTGTTTTTCTGTTTTATTGTTTTATTTCAAACCCTAAACCAAAAATATTTTATTTTTTTTTATTTTTTTATTTTTATTTTATTTTATTTTTTTTATTTTTATTCTTAAGTTCGTTTACTGCTTTACTTATTTCCGCTATTTTCTTTCTTTATTTTGATATATCTCAAAAATATTTTTTTTGTTTGCCTTAATTTTTTTTTTGTGTTGCGTATTTTATTTTATTTTATTTTTTCATTATTGTTCTTCTTGCCCATATCCATGCGAATGCAGATAAAGAATTCAATCAGAAATCAGAAAACAACAGAAAACTAAATTTTATTCAAGCTACGTGAACAAAAGTTGTTACATCTAAAGCCAAAACAAAAACAACTTCTATCTATAGCTTGTAATAATGCCACATAGGGGGATCACCGGGATGGAAAGCTTGGTAGAGGCGCAGCTCACTCTCGTCAACAAAAAGACGACTTCTATCAGCCAGTCCCACATGGAACTGGTTGTGGGGAGTGGTCCGAATGATCACCGCAGGCCACCATCCCCTTCTGTGCCAGACCTCAACTAGGTCAAATTGCTTGAACACCACCACAATTTTTGGTGGGACAGGCTGCAGAAAAGGGTAGCTGGTTGGGACGATCAATGGTCCACCACCCTCGCCGTTGTTAAGAGTGGTCATTCTCACCTCATATTGGTGATGCCACACTCTAGTGACAACCCCGCCATAGATTCCTCCGGCGTAGTCACCCTCTTGCATTTTGACCTCCACTTTGTCATTTCAATTGTAGGGACGAAGGGCCATGGGTTTTCTCTTTTGGTGGTAAATTTTTTTTTGATGTGGATGTTTTCTACTAACAATGCTTCCTTTTTATAGGCAGAAATGACACCGGTTAAGCTTCCAAGTGTGGTTATTTAATTACTTTATGAAGTAATGATGTAGCCTGCTGTCATTATTATGTGTCCTAAAGGCGAAGACGGCTGATTAGCAACTGATTGGACGTTTTCCTTTCTTTTCGCCGGAGCATTAAATGTTTTCTCATGATAGCCAAATCCTTGTCAGCATTCTTCAGCAAGAACACAATTTTTTTTTGTAACTATTATGAATTGATGGGTTTTTCTTCTTATCCTATTTTCTAAGTACCAAACACGAATATCCATGATTATTGAAATCTCAACCAATTTCAATATATGATTTCGACAATTCTAGTCAAAGATCGCAACTCATTTTCACCATGGGACGCTGTGAGACTCATCATCCTTCCTTGACCTTCTATTATTTCTCCATATTCACTACACTTCCATATAACTGTAACCCTTATGAAGGTCTTCAGCATTACCACTGAAAACTGATGGTTACACAAATTCTGTGTTCATGATTTCGGAATTGTTTTTACCATCATTCCGAATGAAACCCAAAAATCCGATCCCACCAAGGAATTGACGAAAACTTTAAAGGGAATCTCAATCTTTCACTTTTGCGTGTTCTTTATGAAATCTACTCTACCCAAGTAATTTCTATCCAAAAAGATCCAGTTTTAATTTTTTTTTGAGATTTCCAAACATTTCACTTGTCACACAAAATTTTTCCTAACCCTTACTTGTTTTCATGACTACTCTGGTTAGACAAGTACTGTCTTCCAATTTCGAGCATTTCTCACGCTTTCGGAATCTGAAAGACAGTTAAACCCAACCCATTAAGTTAGCATTTTAAAAGAAACCTTTCAATGATTCTTATCAATCAATTGATCATACTTCAACGGGAAACCACACTAACCACTTTTGAATCTCTCTTGATTCCAAAGGAAGAGATCATTGCCCGGGATCAATCAGTTTTATGTCATTCCGACATCACAGACTACCAAATAAATCTTGATTTTCTTCTTTATCTTTGGCACACTCTTGCACGAAAATCATTATTTGATTTTTCTAACTCTGGTTCATTTTCTTTTGATAAGGATTAAGATTGATGACGTGGAAATTTTCTTTTACTCTTCAAAATATTTCAAAATTTTGGATGAGATAATCATGACGTGACAGTTATAACGTCATCTCCACAGCAGCTACTTTGTCGCTTTTCACGCGCCTGCAATGCGAAATTTGGGGGTTACTCATGATGATACGGCGTGATTCTTGGGAAACGTAATCGGCTGAAGCGGGATTTCCTTTTCCAAATCACTCTTTATGGGATATTTAAAGGATTTCTGGATCATTATTTCTTTTCTCCGCTCTTCATCTCTTACGCAGAACTCTTCGTCTTCAAAGCCCTCTTTCTCCCACGAATATTCAAAAACTCTCCAATGGCTGGTTCATCCTCAGCGAACGAAAATACTTCCTCGTCTCTAATGTTGAAGATCAAACAAAATCAGAACATGATTATTGATCTTCATTCTTTGAAGTATAATGAAGCTCTTCAACCGATGATCGAATGTCTCAAATACTCCAGGATCTGCAAAGCCCTAACTGCTTCAGAGGAGGTTCCAATCGTGTATCTTTCATCTGCATACTCATCTGCATTCTACAACAAGGCTGATGATGTTGTTACTTTTGAAGTTGGTTCCATCAAAACTCGCATTTCCAAGTCTCGATTTGGAAAATTGCTAGGGTTTACAGATCAAACGGATATTGTTGATCCTGATTCTCTACCGCCTTCTACTCTTCCACGGTTTTTCTACCAAATAGGCTACAAGGGAGATATAACGCAACTTTCCAAGTTCAAAAAGAAGAGCCTACCGCCTCTGTGGAACTTTCTTTTCACAATTTTGTTCAAAAGCTTCTCCGAACGCACGACAGGCACAGACAGTGCAAGTAAGCTCTTTTACTCTCTGTTCTATGGTCTTTATCATGATATCAATCTTGATTATGGGTCAATTCTATGGAGCCAATTTGTCGAGAGTGTGAACTACAAAAATCGACACTCCGAAATCTCGTGTGCTCGTTTTTGGTCTATTGTGGTAAAAAGGGCGATTGAGCAACATCATCTTCATATCATGACTGATTCTGTCATAGCGGTCATTCCGACGCTGTCTACCACACAGTTTGCAACAACCAAATCAGAGGATTTTGATTTCATTGGGTCCATTTCGATCACAATGTTGGACCGTGTTCCGAAGGACGTCCCATGCATTGCTGCGTATCGTCAACTACCTCCATCAGGAATTCGTCCTGTTGATCAGGCTCATCAAGTTGCTTTTGATAGACTTGAGAATCCGAAGAAAATCATCAAACGAAAAGGTAGAACTGCAGCATCTGACACCGAAAAACAGCCCAAACGTCCAAGGAGACTCCGAAAGCTTGTCCAGTCTTATGATTCCGAAAACGAACTCTCCAATACTCATCAAATTCCGACTCCTCCGCGAGATGTTCCGATTCCCGACAACCTTGACGATGTTCCACCTCCCAAGCCTTCTCCTCCTCCCCAATCACCGCCTCATGATCCCACACCAAAAACAACTCCTCATTCTAGTCCACAATCCACACCTGAACGTTCGCCCCTCCGAACCACAAACACTCAAAAGTCTCCATCTTTATCACTAAAACAAACTTCCATTCCTAATTCCCCTCATAACGACCCTCCTACCGACATTGATGAAGAGGAAGACATCCTGGTTAATGATGATCAGGATGATCTTTCCGATTTCCTTGAATCCCCATCCAATGTTAAACTAAAGGACCCCAGTTCATCTGTTCCGATGTCATCTGATCAGCTCTCGGACATCTCTGCCAAACTGGATTTACTTCTCCAATCCCAGGCGAATCCCTCTGTCTCCGATTGGCAATCCCAGTTGAAAGCTCACAAAGACTCGGTGGATACCTTGATCACCGAAAACGTAAATCTCATGGGTAAAATCACCTTCCTCATAGAGAAATCTGAAGCCCAAATGCGAGATTCGACTACTTCTATTGGCAGATTGGAAAAAGATGTTCTTAAATTTATTCAAGATTTTCGAGATGCTCATATTCGGAACAATGAAAATATGCAACAGGTCATCTCCAACTTCTGTACCTCGTTGAAGACTGAAAAAGAGGCCCTTTCAACCTTACGTTCGGAATTGAAGCAGCAACATTCCGAATGGGTATCTTCTATGGATACAAAGGTTGATCAACTAAGGACAGACTTGGCCTCCGAGAATTATTTGATGGATACCTTAGCCGCCAAAGAAACTAAAATCCAGCTCCTCAAGTCCGATCTACGTAACAAGTCTGCCATTCTCACCTCTGCTTTGTCTCAGAACAAAGCTGTTCGCAGTGGTATATCGGAGATTGACTCCTTTCTTCATCGGATTATTGAAGACAATGATCCTATTCTCAATCCTCAGGTGCGCAGACATCTGACCCTAAAGCTTCATCCAGTCTTCAATCTTCTTGCCGCCTTGAAGGGTGTTTCGGAAAGTGTTGCCTCTCCGAAACAAGGGGGAGACGAAACGAATGAAGAAAGTACTTTTAATCAGGAGACTCCGAAGAAAGACACTGAAAGTACATTTAATCAGGAGACTCCGAAGAAAAACTCTCCGATTAAACCAAATGAGAATACTGAAGGAGGCGCTGGTCCATCAAAAGACAAAGGCAAAAAGATTTTGGAAGAAAAAGAATCTGATCCGAACGCTATGAAATCGAACAGGGAAAAGGAAATTGATGCAATTCTCAATCTTACTCGGAAACTTGATGCTGAGGAAGCTGCCAAAAGGGAGGCTGAGTTACTCCTGAAAACACAAATGTCTTTGTTTCCTCCCTGGTACTATAAACGAATGACAATGGAAGCAATTACTGAGCATGTGGAGAACTGGCTTCAACCAATAGCCTCGTACAACACAAGCAATGATGTAAACTCGCAGTTCGATTTTCCGATAACTGCAAAAGCTCTCCTGTTCCGAGGGTTTGAGGAACTCAAAGACACCCGTCTTTCTAGTTCGGAAGTGAATGATTTGTTGTTCACTTTCTATTTGAAGAATGCGCGTCCTCAACATTTAACGTGGAGTTTGAAGAAAATTGTGCAGCTGACTCCCCGTCTTCCTGAGGTCAATGTTCCATTCAAAAACTCAAGGTTTTTGGCTTTAAGAGGAGATGATAAAGAGAAAATGGAATTTTCTCTTGCTGACCTTCCATTTCTGAATCCATTCGACTGGATATCACTGTTCAATATCTTGTCGAGAGAACAAAAGTATCAACCTCTTTTTGATCATGTCAAAAGAATGCTTGGATACTACATTCTGGAAGTAGCAAAGCTAGATGTTGAAGTTGCTGGTGTTCTAGACAAAGTTCCTTTAACTGTGAGACATCCTCCGCCCAAAAATCTGAACAAGCGTAAAATCGGAAAAATTGTCAACTCAAACTGGAGTGTGGCATACAATTCAAAGGAAGGTCGTGAGAATATTAAAAGAATATTCTTTCTGTTGGACAAACATCTTTACAGGACTCCAGTGTTGGAACATATTCTTCACATCATCAATAAGCTCCCATCCAACACTCCTGATGATAAAACCTGTATCAACGACATGTTAAGATGGTACATTGAATTCCGAAAAAGGATTTTGGCAATCATTACGAAGGTGTTTGACAGACAAACAAGTGAAGTAAAACCTGAAGAATGATGAGAGATTGCATCTTTTGACTGAAAGGGGGAGATTGTTGAGTCATAATTTAAGATTGAGTCAAATATGCTAATCGGATTTGTTGCCCGATTTTTAGCCATTAATTTAGCTATCGGTTATGGAATGGGTCTGTCCTTCCATACTTAGTTTTTGTTTAAATAGCTGATTCGTACCCTTGTTAGGGTTAACTTTTGTAGTATCATCACGGCGCTCATACAGAATAGTTCTTATCGAATTGTTCTTGAGTTGCATTTTAATCATTAGACATCAGTTCTTCATATTGTCTGTTCTTGATCTTGTTTATTTACATTATTCCGCATTTTTGAATCTCGATCCAACTCTTGTGTTTCATCAGTTTTTAATAAAGAACACTTGAAAATTATCCAAGAAGAATATTACAAATATCTATCATCAATAAATAAAATTGTACATTTTGTCCCTTGGTTTATATCCAAACACTTATATAAAAATATTCAAATGATAAAAAGAGAATATAAAGTTAATAATGAAATTATTAGAAATGAATTTCCTCCCCAACAACCTTTTAAAATTGAAAAAGAAAATCTTATTTTAGATTTTCAAGCATATTCAAAAAATTTTGAAAATAATGTTTTGAATATAACCATAGAACATATTAATCAACATGTTAAACAAGAAAACTTTTCAAATCTCTACTTAGTTATTCTGAGTGAAAAAATAAAAGTTATAAGTGATAATATTGATAATATAAAAAATATGTTAATAAAAAATAATAGTACAGAAAATGCAAAGACCCTGGATAAAGGGAAAAAAGTAGCTGCTACTATACAACCTCCACCTGAAATAACAGTATATATTTTAAAGAACAATACTCAACAAGAGTTATTATTTGAAAAACAAATAGAAAAAATAAATAATAAATTAAGAGGATTAAATATTAATACTCTAGACAGACAAGATAATACAAGTGACTTAGAAAATTCCGAGCTAGAGAATAATTTAAAAGATTTAAATAATCTAGTAATAAGAAAATACGAAAAAGGAAATTCTAGCAAAGAAACTAATTATGATAGTAGATATGCTAGGAAACCTGTTCAAAGAATGTATTATTATCCTAGGCCTACGCCTCAGGATGTTCTTCATGAAGAACAAGAATATGTTTTGAATAATAGTTATAATGGTAAAAACATTTATGAATGTAATTTAGATGGTTATACAGAAAGACAAATTTACAGTTTATCACATAGAATGCTAATGTATAGTACAATAACTAGAAATTCTGGAAATAATGATAAACAAATAGCAAACATGATACCATATAAAGACAGGATCGGATATGATAATATAGCAGTTTCATCTCATATATGGGTTTGTTATACCAGAAGTTTCTGCTAAGGCAGAGGTTACGGGTTTCCTCCTCATATATGTATGATAATTATAAAGTTAAAGGATTTACTATGTTTTACAATTCATTTAATCCTGTAGTATATACTGCTACAGTGACGTGTCAATGTAAAAGCCCTTTAAACAGATCAAACGCGGGCATAACCACGACTTATGTCTTAGTAAAGCAGTATAATTCTACAAGATTAAACTATAAACATTTACCTTGACTGTTATAATCTGCTACATTAACAAGATATAAAATGTATGCCATATATTCTTTTACAGATTATAGAACTATTTTACACTTACAATAATCTAGCCTATCATTTAGGCTAAATATCTAAAGGGATTCTAAAATAAGATGAATTGAAATAAAATAGAAATACTTACAAAGGAAAGAGATGATGATACAAACTGCTGCTTCTTTATTTAATACTTTATGAGGGAATTTTACAAGGGTTTTTAGTGAAAAGAGAGAGAGGAATCTTCAAAAACTTGTTCTACAAATGCCGGATACAAACTCTATATATAGAGCCGGACTTGAAACAACATACAAAATATTTTACATAAATAATTGATTCCATTATGAAGAGAATCGTCTGATAGTGCAGATGGCCGACATCTTTATTAAAGAAGGAATCATTGATTGTCATGGGTGAATTTCCAACCGTTGCTTTTTTATTGCGTGGGACCTATGTTGATGGAGAGGCTCTTGTCTTGCCTATGAGACGTCTCTTAATTGAATCTTTCATTTCTTCTAGAAGGTCTTCTAGGGGTGTTTCTGGGATTTCACATTCTTCAATTGGCTGAGATTCTCCTGCCAATATTTGACTTTCCATTGGGCTTGGACCCGACTTCATTGAATCATCTGAAGGAATTGGGCTGAATTGATTTATTAAATCTTTTTTCATTTGGTCCATATAGGCTTCAATAGTTTCTTCCTGGGCCGGCTCCCTTTGTAGCATGGCCCTGAGCTTGTCCGTAAAAAATTGAAATGGGCTGGATTCATCCCTTGAGCTTGAAATGGCTTTGTATTTCTTTATTGTGGACTGGATTTCGTCTATAGTTTGCTTAGAATATAATTCTTTTGTTGTCGGATCAACCTGACCCATTTTGTTCCAGAATTTTGTGAGATATGATCTCTTTATCATGGAAAATTCATTTGGGCTATAATCCACTTCTGGGATCCATTTCCAGATCCATGGAATAGAAAATTCTATGAAGAAATGTAAAGAGGGTAAAATTTCTTTTCCCCCTTTAATTGTTGTCATATCTTTTGATAAATAAGGAGATATGCTTACCCATTCAACATATAATTCTTTATAATTTTCTGGGAGAATTTGAATACTAGGACCACGAGGGATCCACCATTTATAAAACCAAATCGGAATTTTCTTTTTATAAATATTTGGACAAATTTTTATCCACCAAGAATGTTTTTTATTTGGGTTTTCATATAATAAAGCTTTATCAAAGCTTTCAATATAATCCCAGTAAGTATATTTTACTGCTGTCTTTGGCTGATTAGATTGACTGGAATAATAGAATTCTTTTTCTTTAAGGGTACTTATTCCCCAGTCTTCTACAGATATAATCTGTTTGATAGTAATTTTACTAAAATTATAAGTATTTGGGTTATTTCCCTGAAAGTGGCTAATTTCAGCCGATCCTGATTGAATTAAAATATTTTCATAGTAATTTCGACTTTTATAGGATCCTGGAGCATATGATGCTTGATCCAGATATCTATTCATTAAAATCCATGGATCATCATGATTTTCAAAATATCTCATGACATCCTCATTTTCCAGCATAATGATATCATCTTTATGTGGATTTTGAATGTACTCATTATTGTCTTCATTGGAGTCTTCTTTTAATTTTGCCATAAAACTGGAATCATTTTCCATTTCTTGAGTTTTTAGGTATTCTAAAAACTTTCCATATAATGGATGGTCCTTATTTGATGCTGTAGAAGATGATGATCCTTGTGCTATGAGCGTTTTGTTTCCATGTTGGATCAGAGGAAATTTTCCTCTGCCTCCTCTATGGGGATAACCCCCTCTTCCTCTAGTATGAGGAATCATGCTGCAAAACATGAACTGTTAGAATTAATTAAGAAGCAATGTTATTCTTGCTTCCAAGATTCTAATTCTATTTTTTCTAGCTTGGATGCTAGATCTTATTAAAGATAACGTATGTCTTATAATTGCACCATTGCCATTTTGATGATTTTGTGTCTGTCTTATAAGATCTTCAGAATGTTTTATGGGTCTTCTTAATAATCTTAATTCATGTGAAAGTACTTTTAATTGTTCATTCATTTAAATATTCTCTGGTTAGAAAGTCAGGAAGACTATTATCATCTCCTTTTTTGTATTGAATCGTAAAATCGAAATGGGCTAAATGAGCTTGCCACCTAGCAAACATTTGTTTAGAAACGTCGTGTTTAAAATCTTTTTTGAACATAAATTGTGCAGACTGGCAATCTGTTTTAATGGTAAAATGTTGGTTGTATAAATCGTCTTGGAATTTTAAAACACATTTTACTAATGCTAAGATTTCTTTAGCAGTAGTAGAATAATTTTTCTGACTGTCATTCCATTTTCCTGAATTAAATCTAACAAGATATTCTTGTTTATCCTTTGGATTTACTTGTTTTAGAATGCCTCCATAACCTATGTCTGAGGCATCTGTTTCTATAATCTTCTTCCAATTTGGATTAGCTAAGGTTAAACATGGGATACTTTTAACATGTTTTTTAATTTTCTTCACAATTTCTGTATGTTTGTCAGTCCATGGGACAGGCTTCTTTTTTAGTCTATCGTATAAAATAGCTGTATCTTTAGCAAGATCTTTATAAAAGGGTGAGATATAATTTTGACTTCCTAAAAATCTTTGTAATTGTGTTTTATCTGTAATTTTATCAGGAAATTTGTCTACAAATTCAATACTTCTATTTATTGGAATTATTTTCCCTTCTTCTATATTATGTCCTAAAAATCTTATATTTGTTTGGAATAATGACATCTTAGGTTGTGATATAACTAACCCGTTTTTTATTATAATTTTTTCAAAAATATACAAATGTTTAAAATGTGTTTCAATATCTTTTGAAAAGATTAAGATGTCATCAATGTAAACAATGATAAAATCACTATAAGGATTGAATATATCATTCATTATTTTTTGAAATTCTGAAGGGGCATTTTTTAATCCGAAAGGCATAACTTTCCATTCATATTGTCCAAATGGGACATTAAAAGCAGTTTTATATCTGTCTTTTTCATCAATTTGAATTTGCCAGTATCCTGATTTTAAATCAAATTTTGAAAATATTATTGAATCATGAAGTCTGTCTAGTAAATCTTTTTTATTTGGAATTGGATATCTTATCCATTTTAAAACTTTGTTTAAAGGTTTATAATTTATTACTAATCTAGGTATTCCTCTTTCTTGTTCTGCAAGTTTATTAACATAAAAAGCTGTACAAGACCATTTTGATTTTGAAGGTCTTATTAATCCTTTATTTAGTAAAGAAGTTATTTCCTTTTTACAGAGATTTAAGTATTCATGATTCATTTGGCATGGCCTAGCTTTTGTTGGTATTAAAGTCTCATTGAATTCATCTTCATATGGAAGAGAGACAATATGTTTTTTTCTATCCCAAAAAGCATTGGGATGATCATTACATATATTAATAGTGAATTGATTTATTAAGAGTTTTATCTTATTCTGTAACTTAGGATTCTGTAATCTTTCGTTTATTTTTATACAACTAATTTCTTCTTTTATAAAATTTATTTGATTTTGTTTCGATTTTATCATATTATTGATTTTATCAATCCATCTAGTTGTTGAATTTCCTATTAAAGGAAAAGTGATTCTTTGATTTTGAAAATTTCCTATTAATATTTTTCTATCAACATATATGGGGAATATTTTATCAGTAAAAGGATTTCCTAGTATTAGTTCTTCCGATATATCTTTTACTATCGTAAAATTTTCAGGAATGCATATACCATCTTGGCAAATTTTTGCATTTGTTAATTTATATCTAATATCAAGGTCTGTTCCATTAACATCTTTTAAATTTTGATTGGTTTTTTCAAAATATTTTGTTGGTATAATACCTTCTCTTATACAATTCATATCAGCTCCACTGTCAATTAAAGCAGTAAATTCATGTATAAAATTATTGTTTATTAATAATTTAACTTTTTCATACCATTTTCTAGATTTAACCATATTCATGGCTTGAAGAAATTCTTCATTTATAAATTCTTCATTTATGAGATTATCTAAATCTCTTGAATTACTACCTTCTTCTTTTTCTGTTTTATTTTCAAGATTCATAATTCTTTTATCAAATTTTTTTAAATCATTTTTTAAACAATCTAATTCTTGTTTTAATGTTTTTATTTCTTTGTTAAGACTATCAGTCGTTACTTCCTGTTTTCCTTTATTATCTATTTTATTTTTTATTAATTGGTGAACTATTTTCATTGAATAGGGTTCATCAGGTTTATTAATAGTTTCATCTTTATCTTTTTCTTCTAATTGTTCTATAATTTTATTTTTTAATTCATTGTTATCTATAAATTTTAATATATTTAAAATATCATTTGATATTACATTTACATGGAGATTATTTTCAAGATTATCTTGAAATTGAGATTGTAGTAAATATACATCTTCTTCTATTGTATTACAATGACAATTATTTTTGTCATTACAATTACAGTCATTATTGTTATCACTTGATTCAAAGGAATCATCACTAGAGTAATCATCACTACTTTCTTCAGTAATGTCATCTAATTTTTTAACCAGAATATCACATATTTGATTTCTTATATTATCATCTATTTCTAAATTAGAAATCTTTTTTGAGATTTTTTGTCTAGCTCTGCATTTATTAGCAAAATGGCCAGTTTTCCCACACTTATAACATGTAGGTGGATTTTGAGATTTAAACTCTTGTCTTTTGTCTTTTCTAAATTTTCTTTTTTCAAATTTTTTATTTCTATTTTTCTCAGAATAATTTCTTCTTTTCTTTTTTCTATATTCTTGATCTTTTTTATATTTCTTTTTAGAAATATCAATACCGAATTGATCGCAGAATTGGCCTAATTGGCCTTTTTCTCCTAGTCTTAAATTTTTTATTTGTTTATCTAATTTTATGCTATTACATAAATTTAATCCTTCTTGAACACATGTTCCAATTAGGTGACCATAAGTAAATTGATTATAATCAATAGTTAAACTATCTCCTCTTAATTTTTTCCTTACTCTATCTGCAAATAGATTGGGAAGGCCATCAATAAATTTTGATTTCCAATAAACTGTATTACAGTCGTCTAATTCCATAACTCTACTTAAGAAAGTATCTTTATACCATCTGAATGAGGTTAAGGTTTTACAGTGTAAGCCATTTAATAGAATTCTAATATTTTCAGAATTATCTGACCATCTTCCAGTAAAATGTTCAATCATATTTACTATAAGAGTGTATACAGCTGCAGAAATATTATTCCCACCTTCTTGTTTTACTGAATCTAAGAAATTTTACCCTCTTTACATTTCTTCATAGAATTTTCTATCCCATGGATCTCGAAATGGATCCCAGAAGTGGATTATAGTCCAAATGAATTTTCCATGATAAAGAGATCATATCTCACAAAATTCTGGAACAAAATGGGTCAGGTTGATCCGACAACAAAAGAATTATATTCTAAGCAAACTATGGACAAAATCAGTCCACAATAAAGAAATACAAAGCCATTTCAAGCTCAAGGGATGAATCCAGCCCATTTCAATTTTTTACGGACAAGCTCAGGGCCAAGCTACAAAGGGAGCCGGCCCAGGAAGAAATTATTGAAGCCTATATGGACCAAATGAAAAAAGATTTAATAAATCAATTCAGCCCAATTCCTTCAGATGATTCAATGAAGTCGGGTCCAAGCCCAATGGAAAGTCAAATATTGGCAGGAGAATCTCAGCCAATTGAAGAATGTGAAATCCCAGAAACACCCCTAGAAGACCTTCAAGAAGAAATGAAAGATTCAATTAAGAGACGTCTCATAGGCAAGACAAGAGCCTCTCCATCAACATAGGTCCCACGCAATAAAAAAGCAACGGTTGGAAATTAACCCGTGACAATCAATGATTCCTTCTTTAATAACGATGTCGGCCATCTGCACTATCAGACGATTCTCTTCATAATGGAATCAATTATTTATGTAAAATATTTTGTATGTTGTTTCAAGTCCGGCTCTATATATAGAGTTTGTATCCGGCATTTGTAGAACAAGTTTTTGAAGATTCCTCTCTCTCTTTTCACTAAAAACCCTTGTAAAATTCCCTCATAAAGTATTAAATAAAGAAGCAGCAGTTTGTATCATCATCTCTTTCCTTTGTAAGTATTTCTATTTTATTTCAATTCATCTTATTTTAGAATCCCTTTAGATATTTAGCCTAAATGATAGGCTAGATTATTGTAAGTGTAAAATAGTTCTATAATCTGTAAAAGAATATATGGCATACATTTTATATCTTGTTAATGTAGCAGATTATAACAGTCAAGGTAAATGTTTATAGTTTAATCTTGTAGAATTATACTGCTTTACTAAGACATAAGTCGTGGTTATGCCCACGTTTGATCTGTTTAAAGGGCTTTTACATTGACTCGTCACTGTAGCAGTATATACTACAGGATTAAATGAATTGTAAAACATAGTAAATCCTTTAACTTTATAATTATCATACATATATGAGGAGGAAACCCGTAACCTCTGCCTTAGCAGAAACTTCTGGTATAACAAACCCATATATGAGATGAAACTGCTACATTATCAGATCCGATCATGTCTTTATATGGTATCAGAGCCATGTTTCTTTTACATGTATTATGGAAGTATTTTACACTTACCCTTTTATAATGCTTTCTATGTTTAAAAAACATAATCGTAATGTTAAAAATCAAATTATAGAGGAATATGAAATTCCAAGAAATTTAGATTTACTTAATAAGTGGACAATTCCAAAGATTCAACCCAAAGTTTTATATGAACTAGGAACTTTTGAAGAATTATGACTTATCCACACAATAAAAACTTGTGAAGAAACTATAGCAATGAATAATAATGAAATGATAATAAAATTATTAAATATTCAGGATATAAATAAATATCAAAAACAAAATTATAATTATTTACATATCGGTTTAGTTCAAATTGCTTTTAAACCATTAACTTTACAGGGATTACCTGAAAGTTTTTTAGCTGTCCTAAGAGATGGAAGAAATAATAAATGGGAACAATCTTTAATGGGAATTATACAGTCCAGTCTGGCACATGGACCTGTATATTTTAATGTTTATCCAAATTTACAATTATCTTTAACTGATAAAAATATTTTGAATACTTTAACTCTAAATGTTAAAACCCATGGTTATGATTATTTACCAGGATCAGAGATAATATGTATCTGTTATAGGATTTGTTATAAACCATTAGAAACAATGAATCCTAGATGCAAAATAATTAATAAAGCTAATAATGAAACAATTTTAATAGAAAGTAATTTAGATATGTCAAAAATTACTACAAGAAAACCTATAAAATGGAGTGAAATAGGATTTCCAAAAAATTGGGTTTTAGAAGGAGTAGTTCCTCCTACACTAATAATTGAAAATAATTTAACAAAGGTTTATCAAACCACAGATGGAAATATAAAAATAGAATTTGAAAAAGAAGATAATTATCTTATAAAAAGAAGTGAATCTACTAGATCTTCATATTCATATATTTCAAATAGTGATTATAAGGTAGAATTACCCAGATCCTCGATAAATGAAGAATTAAATAAAAAAATAGATCACCTAAATATAAAGGATAATATAGTTCATGGGGTTTATGCAGATCCCACTACTTCAGAAATGAATTTTTCATTATGAATAAAGAAACTATTAATTTTGAAAAGATTAAGATGTCATCAATGTAAACAATGATAAAATCACTATAAGGATTGAATATATCATTATAAAGACAGGATCGGATCTGATAATGTAGCAGTTTCATCTCATATATGGGTTTGTTATACCAGAAGTTTCTGCTAAGGTAGAGGTTACGGGTTTCCTCCTCATATATGTATGATAATTATAAAGTTAAAGGATTTACTATGTTTTACAATTCATTTAATCCTGTAGTATATACTGCTATAGTGACGAGTCAATGTAAAAGCCCTTTAAACAGATCAAACGCGGGCATAACCACGACTTATGTCTTAGTAAAGCAGTATAATTCTACAAGATTAAATGAATTGTAAAACATAGTAAATCCTTTAACTTTATAATTATCATACATATATGAGGAGGAAACCCGTAACCTCTGCCTTAGCAGAAACTTCTGGTATAACAAACCCATATATGAGATGAAACTGCTACATTATCAGATCCGATCCTGTCTTTATATGGTATCAGAGCCATGTTTCTTTTACATGTATTATGGAAGTATTTTACACTTACCCTTTTATAATGCTTTCTATGTTTAAAAAACATAATCGTAATGTTAAAAATCAAATTATAGAGGAATATGAAATTCCAAGAAATTTAGATTTACTTAATAAGTGGACAATTCCAAAGATTCAACCCAAAGTTTTATATGAACTAGGAACTTTTGAAGAATTAGGACTTATTCACACAATAAAAACTTGTGAAGAAACTATAGCAATGAATAATAATGAAATGATAATAAAATTATTAAATATTTAGGATATAAATAAATATCAAAAACAAAATTATAATTATTTACATATCGGTTTAGTTCAAATTGCTCTTAAACCATTAACTTTATAGGGATTACCTGAAAGTTTTTTAGCTGTCCTAAGAGATGGAAGAAATAATAAATGGGAACAATCTTTAATGGGAATTATATAGTCCAGTCTGGCACATGGACCTGTATATTTTAATGTTTATCCAAATTTACAATTATCTTTAACTGATAAAAATATTTTGGATACTTTAACTCTAAATGTTAAAACCCATGGTTATGATTATTTACCAGGATCAGAGATAATATGTATCTGTTATAGGATTTGTTATAAACCATTAGAAACAATGAATCCTAGATGCAAAATAATTAATAAAGCTAATAATGAAACAATTTTAATAGAAAGTAATTTAGATATGTCAAAAATTACTATAAGAAAACCTATAAAATGGAGTGAAATAGGATTTCCAAAAAATTGGGTTTTAGAAGGAGTAGTTCCTCCTACACCAATAATTGAAAATAATTTAACAAAGGTTTATCAAACCACTGATGGAAATATAAAAATAGAATTTGAAAAAGAAGATAATTATCTTATAAAAAGAAGTGAATCTACTAGATCTTCATATTCATATATTTCAAATAGTGATTATAAGGTAGAATTACCCAGATCCTCGATAAATGAAGAATTAAATAAAAAATAGATCACCTAAATATAAAGGATAATATAGTTCATGGGGTTTATGCAGATCCCACTACTTCAGAAATGAATTTTTCATTATGAATAAAGAAACTATTAATTTTGAAAAGAGGTCACCCGCTAGAAGAGAAATTTATAAAGAATTTCATACTTCCAAATGGAATTTATTTAGAAACTGGTTTTTTGAAGTTTTTAATAAAGAACACTTGAAAATTATCCAAGAAGAATATTACAAATATCTATCATCAATAAATAAAATTGTACATTTTGTCCCTTGGTTTTTATCCAAACACTTATATAAAAATATTCAAATGATAAAAAGAGAATATAAAGTTAATAATGAAATTATTAGAAATGAATTTCCTCCCCAACAACCTTTTAAAATTGAAAAAGAAAATCTTATTTTATATTTTCAAGCATATTCAAAAAATTTTGAAAATAATGTTTTGAATATAACCATAGAACATATTAATCAACTTGTTAAACAAGAAAACTTTTCAAATCTCTACTTAGTTATTCTGAGTGAAAAAATAAAAGTTATAAGTGATAATATTGATAATATAAAAAATATGTTAATAAAAAATAATAGTACAGAAAATGCAAAGACCCTGGATAAAGGGAAAAAAGTAGCTGCTACTATACAACCTCCACCTGAAATAACAGGATATATTTTAAAGAACAATACTCAACAAGAGTTATTATTTGAAAAACAAATAGAAAAAATAAATAATAAATTAAGAGGATTAAATATTAATACTCTAGACAGACAAGATAATACAAGTGACTTAGAAAATTCCGAGCTAGAGAATAATTTAAAAGATTTAAATAATCTAGTAATAAGAAAATACGAAAAAGGAAATTCTAACAAAGAAACTAATTATGATAGTAGATATGCTAGGAAACCTGTTCAAAGAATGTATTATTATCCTAGGCCTACGCCTCAGGATGTTCTTCATGAAGAACAAGAATATGTTTTGAATAATAGTTATAATGGTAAAAACATTTATGAATGGAATTTAGATGGTTATACAGAAAGACAAATTTACAGTTTATCACATAGAATGCTAATGTATAGTACAATAGCTAGAAATTCTGGAAATAATGATAAACAAATAGCAAACATGCTAATAGCAGGATTTACTGGCCAATTAAAAGGTTGGTGGGATAATTATTTAAAACAAGAGGACAAAGTCTTTATTTTAGATTCAGTAAAACAAGAAGGTGGGAATAATATTTCTGCAGCTGTATACACTCTTATAGTAAATATGATTTAACATTTTACTAGAAGATGGTCAGATAATTCTGAAAATATTAGAATTCTATTAAATGGCTTACACTGTAAAACCTTAACCTCATTCAGATGGTATAAAGATACTTTCTTAAGTAGAGTTATGGAATTAGACGACTGTAATACAGTTTATTGGAAATCAAAATTTATTGATGGCCTTCCCAATCTATTTGCAGATAGAGTAAGGAAAAAATTAAGAGGAGATAGTTGAACTATTGATTATAATCAATTTACTTATGGTCACCTAATTGGAACATGTGTTCAAGAAGGATTAAATTTATGTAATAGCATAAAATTAGATAAACAAATAAAAAATTTAAGACTAGGAGAAAAAGGCCAATTAGGCCAATTCTGCGATCAATTCGGTATTGATATTTCTAAAAAGAAATATAAAAAAGATCAAGAATATAGAAAAAAGAAAAGAAGAAATTATTCTCAGAAAAATAGAAATAAAAAATTTGAAAAAAGAAAATTTAGAAAAGACAAAAGACAAGAGTTTAAATCTCAAAATCCACCTACATGTTATAAGTGTGGGAAAACTGGCCATTTTGCTAATAAATGCAGAGCTAGACAAAAAATCTAAAAAAAGATTTCTAATTTAGAAATAGATGATAATATAAGAAATCAAATATGTGATATTCTGGTTAATAAATTAGATGACATTACTGAAGAAAGTAGTGATGATTCCTTTGAATCAAGTGATAATAATAATGACTGTAATTGTAATGACAAAAATAATTGTCATTGTAATACAATAGAAGAAGATGTATATTTACTACTGTTGAAAAATATTTTTGTATGTGACCATCATTGAAATAAGACGAACTGTTTTTATATTACCTAAAAAATATTATCAGTCTATTTCAGGTTGCGTGGAATCAAGATTGAACGATAAAACAAGAAAATTTAAGAAAAAAGAGTTTTAAAGCCAAAACAAAGAAAAATATAAAAGAAAATTAAATTAAATCTATTTAAAATGAATTTTTGGAAATATATTTTCTAAATAATTTATTTTATTGGACTTAATTAATTTTATAAATTAAAAATAAATTTTCCTAATTTATTTGAATTTATTTCGGATTTTAAAATGTATTTAAATTAAAAAGAAAATTAAAAGGAAAAAGAAATCAGCAACAGCCCAAGAAGCCGGCCCAAGCTCCAAGCCCAGCCCAAAATCCGGAGCCCAAGCTCCTGATCCACATCCGCCGATCCAAATCCGAAACCCGAACCGACCCGCCCCTGCTCCATTTATACTCAAGAAAGCTCCGCGTATTGACCCGACTTTCCGACCCGGTCCGAACCGCCTCCGAGATCCGGCGCACTCACAAACTCTCGCGGACTTTACCCGCCCAAATCCGACCCACTACCCGATCCGTCCGAACCATTTATACTCACATCAGGGTCCGCACGTCGACCCGTTTCCAAACCTGACCCAGAACCCGCGTGTTCTGATGGAAATATTTACAGTTTTGGTCCCTATACTTCCGAAAACCTATTAAAAACCACCCTAAACCTCTACAAATCCATATATAAACCATTTTACACCATTTATTCATAACAACACATAATTATAAACCAAAAACTCTTTCAAAAACCTCTCCAACTTCCACCATCTTATTTCCAACCTTCCAAACACTCTCCAAAAACACCAAGAACACCAAGAAAAACACCAAGAACACCAAGATCAACACCAAGAACACCAAGATCATCAAACAAGAAAACCAAGATCACCAAGATCATCAAACAAGAACAAATAGAGACACAGTCTATTAGAAATCCAGTCCAACCCTAAGCCAGTTCAGTCAATTTATTTGACGAACCTACTTGATAGACTAGTCGTTCCATAGTCCTGTTGTAACCCAGTTCAGTCAATCTATTGACGAACCTACTTGATATATATATATATATATTTATATAATTATAGTATTTATATTATTCATCGTTTTATGTCTTTTAATTATAGTCATTTATATTATTTATCGCTTTAAGTCATTTAATTACTGCAATATATATTGTTTATATATCTTTCACACAGTAAACGGTGCAAACCTTTATTTGTGGCGATCAGATTATATATTTTTATTCTGCAACTCTTATTATTTATTCCGCATTTATCTTTAATATATATATATATATATATATATATATATATATATATATATATATATATATATATATATATATATATATATATATATATATATATATATATATATATATATATATATATATATATATATATATATATATATATATTTGTCACACAATAAACGGTGCAAACATTTATTTGTGGTGATAAGTCCTTTTATTTACAACAATTGGTATCAGAGCTTGTGTGATTTATTTTGAAATTTTCGTCGAAAACTTTTGGTTAGCGTTTATATAAACCTTCCGTAAGCTTTTCTTTGAATATTTCATTTTAATATCACTTGTTAAAAATCCTTTTTAAAAAAATTATTAAAAAATCTTTAAAACAAAAAAATTAAAACAAAATGCCTTCCGCAAACAACTCAAGAGCTCCCAACGTCATAGAACAGGTATGGTCTATGGTCACTGAACTTGGTTTTTCAAAAACAATTTTTGAGTCCCACATAACCAAAATTGAGAAAAGCCTGGAAGCTGATCTCAAAACATACCATGACACAATGGTTAATTCTGATATTTACAAATCTGAGTTACAAACCTTGCAACTCAAATTTGGAGAATCAACAAGAATAAAAACCAAATTGGAAAGAGACGTTGAGAGAAAATCAGAAGATTATAATCACGTCTTAGAACACTTAAATGAAGCTCTAAAACAAAAAAAGGACTTAGAAATACAAAATCAATCTGTTTTTCTATCTGAAATAAAAGATACCTTAGAAATAGAAGTCCTTCAATTAAAAATAAAAATTCAAGATTTCTTTGACAGAAACACTAGTTTGATTCTAAAACTAGATGATTCTACAAAACAAATCAAACTTCTTGAATCCGAAAATCAAAGATTTCAAGGAAAACTGGATTCTATCAATATTGCTAGAAAATTGAGTGATGATATTTTCACTAAGGCAAACACCTTAGAAACTGGCAAAATTGATACAAATTACAGACCAGGAATTGGAAGAGAATCCTTTGAAATTGAACAAGCAAAATCCATTCAAGTCACCAAAACTCCACTTGTCAAGCCAAATGTTTTTGAAAACCAACCAAAGAAACCAGTTCAACCCTACGTTATACCTCATAAACAGGTTTCCAAACAAAAACCAAAACATTATCAAAAACCTTTTCAAAACCGCTCATCATACCCCAGATATGAAGAAAAATTTTCAAACAAATCTTCACATCTAGGATATTTTTCACCAAATCACAGATCTTATCAACCCACAGGTTATCAAAAACAAATCACATTTTGGCTAAACTTCATAAATCAAATCAAACCGCAATCATTCCATCCTCACAAACCAAACTCATACAGCAACGTGAAATTAAATGCTACAAGAAATTCATTAAGCAAAACACCCAAAATAACAACAATTGACAAACCAGGACCCATTCAGATTTGGGTACCTAAACTTTCTGTCTAATTGCAGGTACTTAATACTGGAGAACCCAATGATGATACATGGTATATTGATAGTGGCTGCTCCAAGCATATGACAGGAAACCAAAGCTTTCTACGAGACTTCAAATCCACGGTACCTCCGATGCAGAAACTTCACAATCAAACCAAGAAAATGCAGATCAAATCGAGGGGGAACCACCAACACTAAATCCCTCTTTGAACACTCCCAATCCACCTATCCAAAATGATCCCAGTGCGTCATCTATGGGGGAACTTTCATTACCTCATTCTCACCATACAATTAAAAAACAAATAAAAAACTTACAAAACTTCAAAAGACAAAAAGATTTTAGATTTTTATAATTTTCATATCTTTCCTTAAAAAAACCAAAATTTCGAAAAACATTCAGAAAAACAAATTTTCAAAAATACAATAAAATACTTGCCATAATAAGCTTTTATAGAACCTTGTGATTAATTGTCTCTTGACTTAATTTTTCAGATGATTATGCTCGATGAAGATTTTAAGTCATATTGATTCTCAATTGGAGTGAAGGTTCAAATCTCCTACTTTTCATAATGTATATAACTTTATTTCCTTTGTTTTTATTTCATTATTGACGATTTTAAACAATCAAGGGACATAAGGTTAGGAGGTTCAGATGAAAACAAAAACCAATGTGAGAATTTGTGCCTCGTCGATCTAAATCATTGTGGAATTCATTTCTTGTGAGCTTAGGTGTGTCACTATTGCTTTTAAGGTATACCCGATTATATCTTGTCACAGTCTCATTTTTGCTTAGATATCAAAATGACCAGGGACGATACTTTCATTTCTTACATACTAGACAAATTGTCTTTTATGCCACCTATCCCTACCTAGATAAAAGCCAACCAAAATGAAGACAGCCACAAAATTGGAAAGACTCCAAGCAACGACATATCCTTACAAGAAAACCAAAGGAGAAACAAAGATCTATCAACATCCAATCCTCAAAGACGAGTCAACAAGAAAGTCAAATCGCTCACCGAAGAAATACCAAACAAAACAAAACTTTTAACCAAATGGTTATTTCATCAAAAAAAACAAAAAACAAAAACAAAAACAAAAACAAAAACAAAAACAAAAAAATTGTTCTCAATTGTAGCAACTTCTCAATGATAAAACAAAATATCTTTTTACAATAAATCGATATTGATCAACAAACAGGCAAAGAAGAAGCTGCAAAAACAATGGATTTCCCGGGATACTGTAGCCTTCATCACTGAAGATTATTAGTTGCAAACTGCACTATGAAAATTGCTAAACCCCTCTACATGTATTTCCCGACGGAGAGAGAGTGAACGTTAATGGCATGAATGAAGAAACCCGTTGAGTAATGCTGAAACCAGTCTTATGTGATTGATTATCTAATAATGAGACTAAGTGACTTTACAGGAAAAGCATAGATGAACACCTCCAATATGAGTGTGAGTCGTCAGAGAGAGATATCACTCATTTTTAGTGATCATTAACTTGTTCTGCTGCCAGAACAACCAAACACCCAAGTGAAATATGAGCTATATCTATGAGCGTTCATCTGAATCGACCTGTTAGACCACTTGTCGTCATAAATAATGCTATAAAATCTTAAGAAATTTCTTTAGATACATATATGGCTACCCTTTGATAACCGAACCCGAGACTTTGATTCGGGAACAAACATTCTTCAAAATCTTTTTCAAAACATAAGATATGTAAAACCAAGTCGCAAACTTTCAAAATGATTACAATGGTTTTATATATATCTTATCATTGACAAAACTTTTATCTCAAATCTTCAATGTTAAAACTGTTAATGTGATTATATTTGTCTTTATTTCATCAATGATCACATAGGGGGAAATTGTTGAAAAATATTTTTGTATGTGACCATCATTGAAATAAGACGAACTGTTTTTATATTACCTAACAAATATTATCAGTCTATTTCAGGTTGCGTGGAATCAAGATTGAACGATAAAACAAGAAAATTTAAGAAAAAAGAGTTTTAAAGCCAAAACAAAGAAAAATATAAAAGAAAATTAAATTAAATCTATTTAAAATGAATTTTTGGAAATATATTTTCTAAATAATTTATTTTATTGGACTTAATTAATTTTATAAATTAAAAATAATTTTTCCTAATTTATTTGAATTTATTTCGGATTTTAAAATGTATTTAAATTAAAAAGAAAATTAAAAGGAAAAAGAAATCAGCAACAGCCCAAGAAGCCGGCCCAAGCTCCAAGCCCAGCCCAAAATCCGGAGCCCAAGCTCCTGATCCACATCCGCCGATCCAAATCCGAAACCCGAACCGACCCGCCCCGGCTCCATTTATACTCACGAAAGCTCCGCTTGTTGACCCGCCTAGCCGACCCGGTCCGAACCGCCTCCCAGATCCGGCGCACTCACAAACTCTCGCGGACTTTACCCGCCCCAGATCCGACCCACTACCCGATCCATCCGAACCATTTATACTCACATCAGGGTCCGCACGTCGACCCGTTTCCAAACCCGACCCAGAACCCGCGTGTTCTGATGGAAATATTTACAGTTTTGGTCACTAAACTTCCGAAAACCTATTAAAAACCACCCTAAACCTCTACAAATCCATATATAAACCATTTTACACCATTTATTCATAACAACACATAATTATAAACCAAAAACTCTCTCAAAAACCTCTCCAACTTCCACCATCTTATTTCCAACCTTCCAAACACTCTCCAAAAACACCAAGAACACCAAGAAAAACACCAAGAACACCAAGATCAACACCAAGAACACCAAGATCATCAAACAAGAACAAATAGAGACACAGTCTATTAGAAATCCAGTCCAACCCTAAGCCAGTTCAGTCAATTTATTTGACGAACCTACTTGATAGACCAGTCGTTCCATAGTCCTGTTGTAACCCAGTTCAGTCAATCTATTGACGAACCTACTTGATATATATATATATTTATATAATTATAGTATTTATATTATTCATCGTTTTATGTCTTTTAATTATAGTCATTTATATTATTTATCGCTTTAAGTCATTTAATTACTGCAATATATATTGTTTATATATCTTTCACACAGTAAACGGTGCAAACCTTTATTTGTGGCGATCAGATTATATATTTTTATTCTGCAACTCTTATTATTTATTCCGCATTTATCTTTAATATATATATATATTTGTCACACAATAAACGGTGCAAACATTTATTTGTGGTGATAAGTCCTTTTATTTTCAACAACTACAATCTCAATTTCAAGATAATCTTGAAAATAATCTCCATGTAAATGTAATATCAAATGATATTTTAAATATATTAAAATTTATAGATAACAATGAATTAAAAAATAAAATTATAGAACAATTAGAAGAAAAAGATAAAGATGAAACTATTAATAAACCTGATGAACCCTATTCAATGAAAATAGTTCACCAATTAATAAAAAATAAATTAGATAATAAAGGAAAACAGGAAGTAACGACTGTAACGCCCGGTTTTTCAGCCTGGAATTTACAAGATAATATCACTAGGGATCATCCCATGATCCAAGCCAAGCGTTACCTATCCTACAAAACCACATAAAATAAAGGGGTAAGCTATAAAGCTTAGTGAGTAATCTAATCACAGTATGACCTATATGGTCACACACGTTACAGGATTACCATTCCTGCCAGCATCATAGTTCTAACCGACTCGTATTCCACACTGTGAAACTACCGTATTTCCCGACGTCGCTCGCTATACATTATCACCCACTGATACTTACTATTAGACTGTCCCACACAGTCTTATCTTACATCGTCACGACTCAAGTCTTTAGCTCATGTCTCCTCTTTTTATTTATTATTTGGTATTTGGTTTTCACGAATTCTTATACCGTTTCACGGTATACCCACTCACTTAACGGCTTTCTCATACAGGTATGGTCATAGTACATCTATGATTACCTCGTGTTTTATTAGTATATGGTAAATCATGCCGTCCCCTGACATGTATTATATATAATTACTTATTCACTCTGCTCAGTATCATCTTGTGATACTTTCGGGTGTATAACTCGAACTCATCCTCACGATAACATGACTGTTTCCCACCCAAGTATTATTATAATACTTTAATTATACTGCTTTGTATTTCCCTTCAATAATTCCAACATGATGCTCCATGATTTATCAAGTAAAGAACGGCCAGGTAGAAGATTAGTTGGGGTGGCAGGATCCTTTCAGCATTTTAGCCTTTCGGAAAATCCAACAACCAGATCCCAAGTAATCGGCCTAGACACCGTTCTCGTAAGTAATCAATCTGCATTACTTTTGGAATTATGAATTATAGGAAATGGTTTATTACATCCATCGTATTTTATAGTTTAACACATATAAACTATTAGGGAGATACGGTAGCGATTACTCACCTGAGGTTGGAGTTTTCTCGGATTCCTGTCGCATTTCCCGTTTCGCTCTTCCAACACTTCCCGAGCACCTCGTTACCAGCTACCGCTCGCTCCTAACTCCTCCCGACCTATTTTCCTCACCAGAACACTCCTCGATATCGTAAGGTTGTTTGGTGTTTGTTGTGAGTTGAAATGAAGAAGTTAGGCCTCTATTTATAGGGCTTGAAAACACTATTCAGGACGTCATCACGACGTCATCACGACATCATCGTCGACGTCATCACGACATCATCGTCGACGTCATCACGAGGTAAGCGTTTACTTCATTTCTCGGGTACTATTCACGCCGGAGTACTATTCACACCGGAGTTACTATTCACACCGGAGTTACTATTCACAACGTTTTTTTTTTTTTTTTTTTTTTTTTTTTGAAAAACGGTCGTTACAAGTTCTCCCCCCTTTATAAGATTCCGTCCCCGGAATCTCCAGCGTTGACATACACTTATTCTTCCACTCAATCATTCTCTATTCCAACATAATATGGTTGTATTAGTAAACCCAAAGGGTATTACCATAATACTGGCACATTAACCACCTCTAATCAACTAGGTCAACCTATTAAGACTACAAAGTACTCGTTATGTAATCTCGTACCCTCATATAATTTTACAGCTATCATTACAGACCGTATAGGTGCAATGTACTTGTTATGATATTCATAACATTATTAACTCAATTTTTCGTCCCCTTCTGAACCCCCTACGGTATCGAGTCCCAAAGACTCAACGCACACCCTAGAACTGTCGACCGATTAGGTCATCACAACACTTGTTTGTGGTCCCACCACAACTACTGCTCATACGATTGTCACAACATTTATGTGGTCTCAACCACCAACAATAGTCACTAACTCTATAGAAAAGGTAGTCTCAACCACAATTATCGAGTATGTGACCCCACGGAAAGATGGTCCCAATCACATGAACCGGTAATGTGGCCCTACAAGAAAATAACAGCATCAAACCACAAGGGTTCCAACATCCAACAATAAGCCATAAAGGCTTAACAGCTAACACCTAACTATAAAACTCTATAACCGATTTTACGGCATTACCACTCCCTCATCAGCTCAATAACTACACAATCACCACTCACGATATACTATCTATTATTACTATTTGGGTTTCCTGCTTTACCAGCTCCCTTTTTCTTTTGACACTATTGGTCACACAACATCTCACCCCACACTAAATTTGTATATACTTAATTACTTCTCTGAGTAACTACTCATACTTCTTGTTTAACCAGATGCTTTTTATTTTAAAATTTTACTCTTTTTGATTTTCATTAATCACAACAACGACTCTTTCAGCTTTTGTCAAAACAACTTTTTCAGCAAAATAACTCTTTAAAATATCTCTCTCTACTTGTAAAATTCTGGTTATAAAATAACCTTTATGTTTGTAGAAAAATCAACTATCTCACTACATTCTTTGGTTATAAAAATAACCCCACATTTATTTATTTTAGTGATGATTGGATGGTCCTTGGTACTTAGACCTTAACTATGTAAGGTAGTACCCTTAATTCTTCTAGAATGGAAGGAATAATTCAATCCATCCTGGCCTTAAGTTTACTCAGGACATCTACCAGCTTTACTTCTTTTATGTCTCTGGTGAATTTTCCACATAATCTACTCTACCCAGTATCTCAAGTTATACTCTCCTGCTTAATATTCTGAGCCGCGTATACTCAGTACGTCGAGTCATACGTATCTGCTCAATAAACTCTCCTTACTCAGCACTCAGAGCCGCGCATACTCTGTACGTCGAGTCATGCGTATCTGCTCACCCACTCAGCATTTAGAGCCGCGCATACTCTATACGTCGAGTCATGCGTATCTGCTCACCCACTCAGCATTTAGAGCCGCGCATACCCTATATGTAGGATCATGCGTATCTGCTCCGTGCATCTTGCGGACATCTCTATGTTGCTCAGTACGTCGAGCCGCCCTCTATCTCTCAATTCCTCAACCCCGTATTATCCACATGCTAGACCTAGACACGTCTAGTACTACCACATACCATATCTCAACACTAGTCTCATTTTATAACTCCCCACGAACTTATTTTTTATAGTTTTTACTATCTTACATCCAATCATCACATTTATTTATCATTTTTTTTCTTTGTTATGGCTGTCGCCATATATTTTCATAAATCCACCCACCAACTCGTACTTTCAAAAAAAAATTATTTCAACTCATACTTTTTCAAAACATCTTCCAAATTATTTTGGACTCAGTATCAGCTCAGATTATCAAAATCTTTTGTATTTCTCAGCTATACCATACTTTCACATTTTCAAAAAGAAAAACTTTCTTTCAAAGCAACTTTCAAAAAAAATTTAAAATTTTACATCTGGATTTACTTTTAACACCTTTCCCATATTTGGGAATATTACACACACTCACTCACTTTCTTCGATTCTTTCTATCTCTGAAAGAGTTTACTAACATCATGTTAGAATAAACTGCTTTATCTACGTTCGACTTTTATCACAATATGTTTGTGATTTTTATATTCTAGCACTCAATTCTATTAATTTGAGTCTAGGGATCTTATCCTAGTTCACTCAAATCTTGGCTCTGATACCAACTTGTAACGCCCGGTTTTTCAGCCTGGAATTTACAAGATAATATCACTAGGGATCGTCCCATGATCCAAGCCAAGCGTTACCTATCCTACAAAACCACATAAAATAAAGGGGTAAGCTATAAAGCTTAGTAAGTAATCTAATCACAGTATGACCTATATGGTCACACACGTTACAGGATTACCATTCCTGCCAGCTTCATAGTTCTAACCGACTCGTATTCCACACTGTGAAACTACCGTATTTCCCGACGTCGCTCGCTATACATTATCACCCACTGATACTTACTATTAGACTGTCCCACACAGTCTTATCTTACATCGTCACGACTCACGTCTTTAGCTCCTGTCTCCTCTTTTTATTTATTATTTGGTATTTGGTTTTCACGAATTCTTATACCGTTTCACGGTATACCCACTCACTTAACGGCTTTCTCATACAGGTATGGTCATAGTACATCTATGATTACCTCGTGTTTTATTAGTATATGGTAAATCATGCCGTCCCCTGACATGTATTATATATAATTACTTATTCACTCTGCTCAGTATCATCTTGTGATACTTTCGGGTGTATAACTCGAACTCATCCTCACGATAACATGACTGTTTCCCACCCAAGTATTATTATAATACTTTAATTATACTGCTTTGTATTTCCCTTCAATAATTCCAACATGATGCTCCATGATTTATCAAGTAAAGAACGGCCAGGTAGAAGATTAGTTGGGGTGGCAGGATCCTTTCAGCATTTTAGCCTTTCGGAAAATCCAACAACCAGATCCCAAGTAATCGGCCTAGACACCGTTCTCGTAAGTAATCAATCTGCATTACTTTTGGAATTATGAATTATAGGAAATGGTTTATTACATCCATCGTATTTTATAGTTTAACACATATAAACTATTAGGGAGATACGGTAGCGATTACTCACCTGAGGTTGGAGTTTTCTCGGATTCCTGTCGCATTTCCCGTTTCGCTCTTCCAACACTTCCCGAGCACCTCGTTACCAGCTACCGCTCGCTCCTAACTCCTCCCGACCTATTTTCCTCACCAGAACACTCCTCGATATCGTAAGGTTGTTTGGTGTTTGTTGTGAGTTGAAATGAAGAAGTTAGGCCTCTATTTATAGGGCTTGAAAACACTATTCAGGACGTCATCACGACGTCATCACGACATCATCGTCGACGTCATCACGACATCATCGTCGACGTCATCACGAGGTAAGCGCTTACTTCATTTCTCGGGTACTATTCACGCCGGAGTACTATTCACACCGGAGTTACTATTCACACCGGAGTTACTATTCACAACGTTTTTTTTTTTTTTTTTTTTTGAAAAACGGTCGTTACAATGACTGATAGTCTTAACAAAGAAATAAAAACATTAAAACAAGAAATAGATTGTTTAAAAAATGATTTAAAAAAATTTGATAAAAGAATTATGAATCTTAAAAATAAAACAGAAAAAGAAGAAGGTAGTAATTCAAGAGATTTAGATAATCTCATAAATGAAGAATTTATAAATGAAGAATTTCTTCAAGCCATGAATATGGTTAAATCTAGAAAATGGTATGCAAAAGTTAAATTATTAATAAACAATAATTTTATACAAGAATTTACTGCTTTAATTGACAGTGGAGCTGATATGAATTGTATAAGAGAATGTATTATACCAACAAAATATTTTGAAAAAACCAATCAAAATTGAAAAGTTGTTAATGGAACAGACCTTGATATTAGATATAAATTAACAAATGCAAAAATTTGCCAAGATGGTATATGCATTCCTGAAAATTTTACGATAGTAAAAGATATATCGGAAGAACTAATACTAGGAAATCCTTTTACTGATAAAATATTCCCCATATATGTTGATAGAAAAATATTAATAGGAAATTTTCAAAATCAAAGAATCACTTTTCCTTTAATAGGAAATTCAACAACGAGATGGATTGATAAAATCAATAATATGATAAAATCGAAACAAAATCAAATAAATTTTATAAAAGAAGAAATTAGTTGTATAAAAATAAACGAAGGATTACAGAATCCTAAGTTACAGAATAAGATAAAACTCTTAATAAATCAATTCACTATATATATATATATATATGTAATGATCATCCCAATGCTTTTTGGGATAGAAAAAAACATATTGTCTCTCTTCCATATGAAGATGAATTCAATGAGACTTTAATACCAACAAAAGCTAGGCCATGCCAAATGAATCATGAATACTTAAAATCTCTGTAAAAAGGAAATAACTTCTTTACTAAATAAAGGATTAATAAGACCTTTAAAATCAAAATGGTCTTGTACAGCTTTTTATGTTAATAAACATGCAGAACAAGAAAGAGGAATACCTAGATTAGTAATAAATTATAAACCTTTAAACAAAGTTTTAAAATGGATAAGATATCCAATTCCAAATAAAAAAGATTTGCTAGACAGACTTCATAATTCAATAATATTTTCAAAATTTGATTTAAAATCAGGATACTGGCAAATTCAAATTGATGAAAAAGACAGATATAAAACTGCTTTTAATGTCCCATTTGGACAATATGAATGGAAAGTTATGCCTTTCGGATTAAAAAATGCCCCTTCAGAATTTCAAAAAATAATGAATGATATATTCAATCCTTATAGTGATTTTATCATTGTTTACATTGATGACATCTTAATCTTTTCAAAAGATATTGAAACATATTTTAAACATTTGTATATTTTTGAAAAAATTATAATAAAAAACGGGTTAGTTATATCACAACCTAAGATGTCATTATTCCAAACAAATATAAGATTTTTAGGACATAATATAGAAGAAGGAAAAATAATTCCAATAAATAGAAGTATTGAATTTGCAGACAAATTTCCTGATAAAATTACAGATAAAACACAATTACAAAGATTTTTAGGAAGTCTAAATTATATCTCACCCTTTTATAAAGATCTTGCTAAAGATACAGCTATTTTATACGATAGACTAAAAAAGAAGCCTGTCCCGTGGACTAACAAACATACAGAAATTGTGAAGAAAATTAAACAACATGTTAAAAGTATCCCATGTTTAACCTTAGCTAATCCAAATTGGAAGAAGATTATAGAAACAGATGCCTCAGACATAGGTTATGGAGGCATTCTAAAACAAGTAAATCCAAAGGATAAACAAGAATATCTTGTTAGATTTAATTCAGGAAAATGGAATGACAGTCAGAAAAATTATTCTACTACTGCTAAAGAAATCTTAGCATTAGTAAAATGTGTTTTAAAATTCCAAGACGATTTATACAACCAACATTTTACCATTAAAACAGATTGCCAGTCTGCACAATTTATGTTCAAAAAAGATTTTAAACACGACGTTTCTAAACAAATGTTTGCTAGGTGGCAAGCTCATTTAGCCCCTTTCGATTTTACGATTAAATACAAAAAAGGAGATGATAATAGTCTTCCTGACTTTCTAACCAGAGAATATTTAAATGAATGAACAATTAAAAGTACTTTCACATGAATTAAGATTATTAAGAAGATCCATAAAACATTCTGAAGATCTTATAAGACAGACACAAAATCATCAAAATGGCAATGGTGCAATTATAAGACATACGTTATCTTTAATAAGATCTAGCATCCAAGCTAGAAAAAATAGAATTAGAATCTTGGAAGCAAGAATAACATTGCTTCTTAATTAATTCTAACAGTTCATCTTTTGCAGCATGATTCCTCATACTAGAGGAAGAGGGGGTTATCCCCATAGAGGAGGCAGAGGAAAATTTCCTCTGATCCAACATGGAAACAAAACGCTCATAGCACAAGGATCATCATCTTCTACAGCATCAAATAAGGACCATCCATTATATGGAAAGTTTTTAGAATACCTAAAAACTCAAGAAATGGAAAATGATTCCAGTATTATGGCAAAATTAAAAGAAGACTCCAATGAAGACAATAATGAGTACATTCAAAATCCACATAAAGATGATATCATTATGCTGGAAAATGAGGATGTCATGAGATATTTTGAAAATCATGATGATCCATGGATTTTAATGAATAGATATCTGGATCAAGCATCATATGCTCCAGGATCCTATAAAAGTCGAAATTACTATGAAAATATTTTAATTCAATCAGGATCGGCTGAAATTAGCCACTTTCAGGGGAATAACCCAAATACTTATAATTTTAGTAAAATTACTATCAAACAGATTATATCTGTAGAAGACTGGGGAATAAGTACCCTTAAAGAAAAAGAATTCTATTATTCCAGTCAATCTAATCAGCCAAAGACAGCAGTAAAATATACTTACTGGGATTATATTGAAAGCTTTGATAAAGCTTTATTATATGAAAACACAAATAAAAAAACATTCTTGGTGGATAAAAATTTGTCCAAATATTTATAAAAAGAAAATTCCGATTTGGTTTTATAAATGGTGGATCCCTCATGGTCTTAGTATTCAAATTCTGCCAGAAAATTATAAAGAATTATATGTTGAATGGGTAAGCATATCTCCTCATTTATCAAAAGATATGACAACAATTAAAGGGGGAAAAGAAATTTTACCCTCTTTACATTTCTTCATAGAATTTTCTATCCCATGGATCTGGAAATGGATCCCAGAAGTAGATTATAGTCCAAATGAATTTTCCATGATAAAGATATCATATCTCACAAAATTCTGGAACAAAATGGGTCAGGTTGATCCGACAACAAAAGAATTATATTCTAAGCAAACTATGGACGAAATCCAGTCCACAATAAAGAAATACAAAGCCATTTCAAGCTCAAGGGATGAATCCAGCCATTTCAATTTTTTACGGACAAGCTCAGGGCCAAGCTACAAAGGGAGCCGGCCCAGGAAGAAATTATTGAAGCCTATATGGACCAAATGAAAAAAGATTTAATAAATCAATTCAGCCCAATTCCTTCAGATGATTCAATGAAGTCGGGTCCAAGCCCAATGGAAAGTCAAATATTGGCAGGAGAATCTCAGCCAATTGAAGAATGTGAAATCCCAGAAACACCCCTAGAAGACCTTCTAGAAGAAATGAAAGATTCAATTAAGAGACGTCTCATACGCAAGACAAGAGCCTCTCCATCAACATAGGTCCCACGCAATAAAAAAGCAACGGTTGGAAATTCACCCGTGACAATCAATGATTCCTTCTTTAATAAAGATGTCGGCCATCTGCACTATCAGACGATTCTCTTCATAATGGAATCAATTATTTATGTAAAATATTTTGTATGTTGTTTCAAGTCCGGCTCTATATATAGAGTTTGTATCCGGCATTTGTAAAACAAGTTTTTGAAGATTCCTTTCTCTCTTTTCACTAAAAACCCTTGTAAAATTCCCTCATAAAGTATTAAATAAAGAAGCAGCAGTTTGTATCATCATATCTTTCCTTTGTAAGTATTTCTATTTTATTTCAATTCATCTTATTTTAGAATCCCTTTAGATATTTAGCCTAAATGATAGGCTAGATTATTGTAAGTGTAAAATAGTTCTATAATCTGTAAAAGAATATATGGCATACATTTTATATCTTGTTAATGTAGCAGATTATAACAGTCAAGGTAAATGTTTATAGTTTAATCTTGTAGAATTATACTGCTTTACTAAGACATAAGTCGTGGTTATGCCCGCGTTTGATCTGTTTAAAGGGCTTTTACATTGACTCGTCACTGTAGCAGTATATACTACAGGATTAAATGAATTGTAAAACATAGTAAATCCTTTAACTTTATAATTATCATACATATATGAGGAGGAAACCCGTAACCTCTGCCTTAGCAGAAACTTCTGGTATAACAAACCCATATATGAGATGAAACTGCTACATTATCAGATCCGATCCTGTCTTTATATGGTATCAGAGCCATGTTTCTTTTACATGTATTATGGAAGTATTTTACACTTACCCTTTTATAATGCTTTCTATGTTTAAAAAACATAATCGTAATGTTAAAAATCAAATTATAGAGGAATATGAAATTCCAAGAAATTTAGATTTACTTAATAAGTGGACAATTCCAAAGATTCAACCCAAAGTTTTATATGAACTAGGAACTTTTGAAGAATTAGGACTTATTCACACAATAAAAACTTGTGAAGAAACTATAGCAATGAATAGTAATGAAATGATAATAAAATTATTAAATATTCAGGATATAAATAAATATCAAAAACAAAATTATAATTATTTACATATCGGTTTAGTTCAAATTGCTTTTAAACCATTAACTTTACAGGGATTACCTGAAAGTTTTTTAGCTGTCCTAAGAGATGGAAGAAATAATAAATGGGAACAATCTTTAATGGGAATTATACAGTCCAGTCTGGCACATGGACCTGTATATTTTAATATTTATCCAAATTTACAATTATCTTTAACTGATAAAAATATTTTGGATACTTTAACTCTAAATGTTAAAACCCATGGTTATGATTATTTACCAGGATCAAAGATAATATGTAACTGTTATAGGATTTGTTATAAACCATTAGAAACAATGAATCCTAGATGCAAAATAATTAATAAAGCTAATAATGAAACAATTTTAATAGAAAGTAATTTAGATATGTCAAAAATTACTACAAGAAAACCTATAAAATGGAGTGAAATAGAATTTCCAAAAAATTGGGTTTTAGAAGGAGTAGTTCCTCCTACACCAATAATTGAAAATAATTTAACAAAGGTTTATCAAACCACTGATGGAAATATAAAAATAGAATTTCAAAAAGAAGATAATTATCTTATAAAAAGAAGTGAATCTACTAGATCTTCATATTCATATATTTCAAATAGTAATTATAAGGTAGAATTACCCAGATCCTCGATAAATGAAGAATTAAATAAAAAAATAGATCACCTAAATATAAAGGATAATATAGTTCATGGGGTTTATGCAGATCCCACTACTTCAGAAATGAATTTTTCATTATGAATAAAGAAACTATTAATTTTGAAAAGAGGTCACCCGCTAGAAGAGAAATTTATAAAGAATTTCATACTTCCAAATGGAATTTATTTAGAAATTGGTTTTTTGAAGTTTTTAATAAAGAACACTTGAAAATTATCCAAGAAGAATATTACAAATATCTATCATCAATAAATAAAATTGTAGATTTTGTCTCTTGGTTTATATCCAAACACTTATATAAAAATATTCAAATGATAAAAAGAGAATATAAAGTTAATAATGAAATTATTAGAAATGAATTTCCTCCCCAACAACCTTTTAAAATTGAAAAAGAAAATCTTATTTTAGATTTTCAAGTATATTCAAAATTTTTTGAAAATAATGTTTTGAATATAACCATAGAACATATTAATCAACTTGTTAAACAAGAAAACTTTTCAAATCTCTACTTAGTTATTCTGAGTGAAAAAATAAAAGTTATAAGTGATAATATTGATAATATAAAAAATATGTTAATAAAAAATAATAGTACAGAAAATGCAAAGACCCTGGATAAAGGGAAAAAAGTAGCTGCTAGTATACAACCTCCACTTGAAATAACAGGATATATTTTAAAGAACAATACTCAACAAGAGTTATTATTTGAAAAACAAATAGAAAAAATAAATAATAAAAAGGAAAGAGATGATGATACAAACTGCTGCTTCTAAAATTATAAGTATTTGGGTTATTTCCATGAAAGTGGCTAATTTCAGCTGATCGAATTAAAATATTTTCATAGTAATTTCGACTTTTATAGGATCCTGGAGCATATGATGCTTGATCCAGATATCTATTCATTAAAATCCATGGATCATCATGATTTTCAAAATATCTCATGACATCCTCATTTTCCAGCATAATGATATCATCTTTATGTGGATTTTGAATGTACTCATTATTGTCTTCATTGGAGTCTTCTTTTAATTTTGCCATAAAACTGAAATCATTTTCCATTTCTTGAGTTTTTAGGTATTCTAAAAACTTTCCATATAATGGATGGTCCTTATTTGATGCTGTAGAAGATTGGGGAATAAGTACCCTTAAAGAAAAAGAATTCTATTATTCCAGTCAATCTAATCAGCCAAAGACAGCAGTAAAATATACTTACTGGGATTATATTGAAAGCTTTGATAAAGCTTTATTATATGAAAACCCAAATAAAAAACATTCTTGGTAGATAAAAATTTGTCCAAATATTTATAAAAAGAAAATTCCGATTTGGTTTTATAAATGGTGGATCCCTCATGGTCCTAGTATTCAAATTCTGCCAGAAAATTATAAAGAATTATATGTTGAATGGGTAAGCATATCTCCTCATTTATCAAAAGATATGACAACAATTAAAGGGGAAAAAGAAATTTTACCGTCTTTACATTTCTTCATAGAATTTTCTATCCCATGGATCTAGAAATGGATCCCAGAAGTGGATTATAGTCCAAATGAATTTTCCATGATAAAGAGATCATATCTCACAAAATTCTGGAACAAAATGGGTCAGGTTGATCCGAAAACAAAAGAATTATATTCTAAGCAAACTATGGACGAAATACAGTCCACAATAAAGAAATACAAAGCCATTTCAAGCTCAAGGGATGAATTCAGCCCATTTCAATTTTTGACGGACAAGCTCAGGGCCAAGCTACAAAGGGAGCCGGCCCAGGAAGAAATTATTGAAGCCTATATGGACCAAATGAAAAAAGATTTAATAAATCTATTCAGCCCAATTTCTTCAGATGATTCAATGAAGTCGGGTCCAAGCCCAATGGAACGTCAAATATTGGCAGGAGAATCTCAGCCAATTGAAGAATGTGAAATCCCAGAAACACCCCTAGAAGACCTTCTAGAAGAAATGAAAGATTCAATTAAGAGACGTCTCATAGGCAAGACAAGAGCCTCTCCATCAACATAGGTCCCACGCAATAAAAATGCAACGGTTGGAAATTCACCCGTGACAATCAATGATTCCTTCTTTAATAAAGATGTCGGCCATCTGCACTATCAGACGATTCTCTTCATAATGGAATCAATTATTTATGTAAAATATTTTGTATGTTGTTTCAAGTCCGGCTCTATATATAGAGTTTGTATCCGGCATTTGTAAAACAAGTTTTTGAAGATTCCTCTCTCTCTTTTCACTAAAAACCCTTGTAAAATTCCCTCATAAAGTATTAAATAAAGAAGCAGCAGTTTGTATCATCATCTCTTTCCTTTGTAAGTATTTCTATTTTATTTCAATTCATCTTATTTTAGAATCCCTTTAGATATTTAGCCTAAATGATAGGCTAGATTATTGTAAGTGTAAAATAGTTCTATAATCTGTAAAAGAATATATGGCATACATTTTATATCTTGTTAATGTAGCAGATTATAACAGTCAAGGTAAATGTTTATAGTTTAATCTTGTAGAATTATACTGCTTTACTAAGATGTAAGTCGTGGTTATGCCCGCGTTTGATCTGTTTAAAGGGCTTTTACATTGACTCGTCACTGTAGCAGTATATACTACAAGATTAAATGAATTGTAAAACATAGTAAATCCTTTAACTTTATAATTATCATACATATATGAGGAGGAAACCCGTAACCTCTGCCTTAGCAGAAACTTCTGGTATAACAAACCCATATATGAGATGAAACTGCTACATTATCAGATCCGATCCTGTCTCTATTTTTTTTGAAAGGCAACTTTTATAAAAAGAAAGGGCAAAACCCAGCAAGGAGCTAGGACGCCCGAAAACAACAAAACAACCAACAACACCTAACGACTCCAACGAGACCTCCTACACGCCGAACTACCCTACGAACAAACGCCCATTACCCAAACAACACACCAACTAAGAAAACACTAACAACTCCAAGTACCAAACCAAAATAATCAAACTCCGAAAAGAGCACCTAAAAAACCAATGTTTATTAACCCTTTCCCTTTCCACTTCTCCTCGAGAAACCACAAAAGTCTCCTGTTTCCTCCATTTGTTGCAAGATCCCAAGGCAAATTAATGAATTTTCTGAAATTTCCGATGACGACGCCACTCCGTTGTTCCCAGCAACGCCATTTATTTCCTTCTTCCGCCTCAATTGACTCCTTGTTATCCTTTGGCAATAAGAATCGGAATTAACATCTACACGTTTTTTCTTTTCATAAAATATAGCGTTCTTATCCGCTTTTTGCATTATATCACCACCTTCAAGTTTATCTTTTATCGGAGTATTGTTGTCAAGGAGCATTTTTAATCTTTCCGAGACTCCTTGTAGATTAGAATTAACGACATTCTCTTTAAGCTCTCTATTTTCCTTGGTGTCATACGATTTTTCGTCTTCCAATCTAGTATCACTTCGATTAACTTCAGGAGGAGTATAATGTCTCGTGGGTTGGGCGATATCATTATTGGGCTCAGCACAATTAATGGTATGATTTAGCTCATTTGGACTTGAATTTTGGTTTTCAAGGGAAAGCCCATAATAAGATCTGCTTTGAAAATCACTTACCTCGAAACATCCACTTGCGCATGCCCCTGATCGGATTCCATTTTGAATTTCCTTTTGTTCCGACTTTTTTAGAGTATTGTGACCTCCACTTTCTTTTGTTTCTTTGACCTCATAAAGTGTCTCCAAGTTGTATTTAGTTTCCCCTTCACGTGCATTAGAAGATGAGTTTTGAAAGTCACTCATGTTGGGACCTCCACTTGTGCATGGTACTGGACGAATTTCCTTATCTAAATCCTTTTCAACCAACTTTTTAGGTGTAAAGTGATCTCCGCTTGCCTTTGCATCTTTGAACTCATAAAAAGGACCCATTTTATATTCGTTTTCTCCTTCATGCGTAGAAAGGCCTTTGACTGTCTCCTCGAAAAATGTATCGTGTACAACGGATTCTTCGTCATCGGTGACTTCGAAATCTTCATCTTCTTCGTCGGAGAAACCTGCCTGCGTACCATCTTCAGACGACATGAACTGTTCTTCGTCGGATGACTGGACATCATCTACTTCTACCGAATCACCTTCCTCTGAATCATCATCTATTTTTACTTCGTCGTCATTCAACGTTCCCGGAATTTTATGCTCAGCAGCTTTAGAATAGGGTTGGAACAGTATTCCATCAACCTCCGTCACACGAACTTTACCCAATATTGTCCCACATGTGACTAGAACTGATTCAGATATTGGATCCATAGTGGACGTTTTGACACAGATCATTCCATAGGACCAATCCTGACGAGATTCATGGCATGGGTCAGTAACAACGACTTCACCCCACATTCTCCCAATTTCTATGAAACTGTTAGGATTCCAAGCTGGTGCTGGAATGCCTTCAATCTTTAACCAGACAAATCTGTCGTTAATGACAAAAGACTCCTCCCATCTCGTCAATGTTTTGAAACATTTTTGAATTTCATGGCAATCTCGTAGTCTATGTTCTTCGTCTTCACTCTTAACATCCAAGAGGACCCATGAACCGCCTAAATATCTTACGAAACCTCCTCTGAATCCCTCGCAAAGACATAAGTTTACAATGCTATCTAAATAGCTAAAGCTCTTGACTTCTCCGATCAGTTTACCTTTAAGCTCCATCGTTTTCTCCTGGGTCTCAGTGGACATAACAGATATTCTTTTGGATATATATATATATATATATATATATATATATATATATATATATATATATATATATATATACATATATATATATATATATATACATATATATATATATATATATATATATATATATATATATATATATATATATATATATATATATATATATATATATATATATATATATATAGGGGTGGGATCAACATAGAACCAAAATTAGACATAGAACCATAGAACCACTATGTTCAGTACTGAACATGCATATGTTCAGTACCGAAGATACATATGTTCAGAGCTGAACATACGTATATGTTCATTGGTGAACATATATTATATATGTTCACTAATGAACATATATGCATGTTCAGCTCTGAACATATGTATGTTCGGTACTGAACATAGTGCATGTTCAGTACTGAACATGTGGTTCTATGGTTCTATGGATAAAAAGTGGTTCTATGTTGATCCTGCCCCTATATATATATATATATATATATATATATATATATATATATATATATATATATATATATATATATATATATATATATATATATATATATATATATATATATATATATATATATATATATATATATATATATATATATATATGTATATATATATATATATATGTATATATATATATATATATATATATATATATATATATATATTATATTATATTATATATATGTATATATATATATATATGTATATATATATATATATATATATATATATATATATATATGTATATATATATATACATACATTTACATATATATATATATATATATATATATATGTATATATATATATATATATGTATATATATATATATGTATATATATATATATATATATATATATATATATATATATATATATATATATATATATATATATATATATATATACTAGATGCGTACCCGCGCAATGCGGCGGCGGCAAATAGTTTCGTTTCGGCAATTAGTTTTTAGGTGCTAGGTTGCAGATGAGAGGGGGAGTTGCCGAATATGAGAGTGATTAAATTCTTCTCGGGCGATTGATTACTTTTCCAACGATATAGGGGACGATAAATACCCGAGAGTGTGGGTGGGGAGGTGCGTCGTTGAATAGTATGTAAGGTTTCGCTTCCGTGTGTGGTTTTCTGTGATGAATATTTTTAATTCAAATATAAGTTTCTTTTGGGGGAAGATAATTCTATTCTTATTAACATCCTCGTTTGACAACTTTTTTATTAGTTATGTAACAAATAACACAACTTTTTCGTCATGCAACAAAAGTATATAATTCCAAAAAACACATAATGTATCGTCAATATCATTACAAATGTATTTTACATATCACGTAAAACTTCTCGATATACCACGTTCGATGTGTAAACTCCAGGCGTCTCAAAATCTTTGATAGGCTTCACTAATACTTTTGTATTGTCACGTGATATTCCTCTAGAAAGTGCTACGTAAAGTTGTCCATGCGAGAATACTGATTCCGGTAGAAAAACACCCACATTTGGAATTGTCTGGCCTTGAGCTTTATTGATTGTCATGGCAAAGCTAAGCCGGATTGGAAACTGTTTTCTTTTCAATTTGAATGGAAACATGTCATCTGCTGATGGACAAAGAGGTATTCTTGGCAAAAACACTCTTTTTCCAGCATGAATACCAACTGCTATTTCTGCATCGATGACGTTCAATTGAAAACCTTTGCATATCAATCTTGTGCCATTACATAATCCATTTGAAGGATCAATATTTCGTAAAAGTATTATTGGGCATCCAATTTTGAGTCGAAGGTAGTGAGGGGGCAAACCACTAACATTTAGAGTGTTTAAGAATTCCATCGGATAGAAGTTGTTCTTATCATCTTCTGCTTCGTCAAAACTGTAGTACACCTTTTCCTCTCCATAGAACCTATCTATCAACAGATCATTTATTTCATCGACATGTTCATTTTTAGTTGATAATATCGCCCGAGAAATAATATAATCTGATGAATCTCCATTAATTTCCAAAGAAGGAAATACTGCATTAATCAATTCATCTTTAGATTTAGCTTGATTAGTGTAACGAATGGACATCTCATCAGGTATTCGAATAAAACTTCCATCAATAACTTCTTCATCTCCATCCCCAACTCGTATTAAAAAATCTGAAAACCATGGATCAGCCAGTGCCCTCATATTTATAGTTAATCGCATCTTTATAATCAAAGGCCAAAGAGGCGACATCCGCAAGCTGGAGTCTACAATTTGTGCTGAGTTCCACGTCTGACGACTGGCAACACCTGTCTAAAATCACCCCCCAATATCATTATCTTTCCACCAAATGGGAGGCTCACATTTGTAATGTCTTGCATCGTTCTATCCACCGCCTCTACTACTTGCCTATGAGCCATCATTGATTCATCCCATATGATTATTTTTGCCAAACAAAGTAGTTTAGCAGCCCCACTCTGTTGTTTGATATTGCATATTGAGTTATTATCAAGATTTATGGGAATCTTAAATCTTGAGTGAGATGTTCTCCCTCCGGGCATATTATTAGCCGCAGCACCTGATGTAGCAGTCGCAAGTGCAATAAGACCACGTGAACGAACTTCAGCAAGCAATGCTTTGTACAAAAAGGTTTTTCCAATTCCACCAGGACCATCTATAAAGAACACACCTGGCAGATTATATTCTACGTGTCTCATGATCTCATCATATGCATTTTTCTGGTCTATATTGAGGGAATCTTTAGCACGAAGGTGTTCATCTTCAACAACCACAGAATACTCCTCTTGGACCTCACGATGTCCTTCTGATTCTAAATTGATGGTTGTATTTACTATAGGAAGATCAAAGTCACCAAGATCCTTAACCATAGATTTCAAAAACAAAGCAATATCCAAAAGAACCATAATTTGAACTCGTTCAACACTCTCACATCGTTTCCTATAATCTTCGGAAAGTGAACTATAGTGCTCATCCCATAACTTTCGAACATCACCAGGCTCGCAATAAATCAAAATAGTTGCAAATAGCCTTCTAAGAGCCCCAGGAAACTGAAATAATGAGGCTTCGGTAAAACATTGAGATAGAATATCATCGGTCTCTATTAATCCTCTCTCAGTGGCAGCTTTACGAAATGTCGGGTGCAATATGTTGTTCACTTTGTAAAGATCTTCAAAGCATGTTGGCCCCTTAACATGTGACAAAAGTATTCGTAAGTAGTATCGCTCTCCTTCAGCTGGGTTAGCAGAAACCAATCTGCCTCTTATTTTTCCTTTTCTTCGAAAATTCCAACAATGATCCTTTGGATTCCATGTAAAGTATTTTGGGAATTCTTTATATAGATATTGCCGTGTAGTCTTATGTTTTTTATTCATGTCAAAAAAAGCAGTCAACGTTGAACTTTTATCTTTCTCCCTCTCAAGGATATCAGTCATTGTATCATTATCCGAGAATCTAACGAAGTGCTGGTTTGGGAGATGAAGATGCAAAGCCATGACAGAAGGATGGATTTGAGAAAGGGCAAAGCTGAAAATACGCCATATTGCTTCAGGAGGCGAGACGTAACGTGCATCTTGATATCTCGTGATCTCATTAATAATAGGCTCTGCTCCATCTTGATCAATGTGGACAACTTGTTTGTCATGTCCCTTGTAAACATACTTAAAAGCATATTTCACAGATTTTATGCTCGAGCAAATCTCTACATTCATATGACAATTGAACATCATTAGCAACTTTGGATTGTATGGGACCACCCACCTATTATCGAGTGTATTTCCTCTTACGTCAACCTGTATTCCATTGTTTCTCCTTCGATATAATGGATATGAGTCCTTTCCCTGTGTTGTCACTTGATTAAATTGTCTTGGATATCTCCACCGACATTCTGCTGGATCACCCTTCATGCAAGGACTTTTTGGTCGTAAGTGGCCACAAGGACCATGCATCATGTGGTTCACAACAATTTCATGCATTTTCGGATACATTTTCGGGTCAGGAATTTCAGCGCACACCATCTTGTCATACTGGTCTGGATTTGACATCTTGTGTTCTGATGTCATTATCAGGAGGAAATGTGCGTGAGGCAACCCACGTTTTTGAAACTCTACAACATAAACATATGCTCGAACTACGCCCAATAAATGCTTTTTAAGAAGTTGCTCCTTAAGGTCTTCTAGTTTTGCACGAAAAACTCTTGATACAAGGTCTGGGCGATCTTGTGCACTTTGGCCATATTTCAGCTCACTTTCAATTTCAGGCCAACTTGGATTGCATGTTAGGGTAAGGAATATATCAGGCTTTCCATCATCTTGGACTAACGTCATCGCATCTAGGAACCTTCGTCGCATGTCGCGAGGTCCTCCGATAAAAGATGCAGGTAAGACAACTCGTTGTCCGACTCTACTTGGTTCAACCTCACCGGCATTGACACAATCCACAATTCCTTGGTAGAGGTCGGATCTTATTTTTTTTGGTTTAATCGACAAAAGAGCAACCGTGATGTCTCGATCTTTATGTACATATCTACCACAAATTGTTGTAGCAATCTTCCACCCAATAATATCAAATTATCAGTTGAACGGATTTGGAATTTGTAACTGTAATACTCACGCATCGTTACATTATTCCTACCGTTTATTGAGTTAGTCCTTGCATAATGGTAATGTATTAACAATTAAATATAAATTCACTACAAATACATAATCCATTTTGGGATGTCAGAAACTTTTGTACCTTCTACATGAGCATCGATATCTTCTTCAGCAACTACAACTTCATTGATGGACACCCCAGCCCTTGCTATTTTTGCATGCTAACTAGGCTCCCCATTAGGAAATAACAACGGATAAGATAAAGGATCATAACAACCTTCGTAAGGTTGAATTTGTGTTGGATAGTCAGACCTCCCATACACAACAATGCTTCTTTCATATGTGCTTATATTGTCATTACCTTCTACCCAAATACCAGCAACCTACCAATTATTTATTTTAGCACGATGTGTATATAATATGGAACTTGACATACGGACTTATAATTAAGAAATGTAAACAACAAATACAAACCTCAGATGTGGTCGGACGATTGTACACCCTTTGGTCAAGTTCCACTGATGCATTCAAAGTTACTCTATAGTTATCGAGAGGTCCTAGTTCACGAAGGCTTCGAAATGTTGTAACATATGGATTTGTAGCAAGAGCATTCGACAATTCATGAATGATGTCTTTATCAATATTTGCCAATTGAAGTCTATGTGTAAAGTCGGATTCAGAATCATAAAAATATAATTGTAAGTACCTAGGTTTTCCATCCCTTGGTACTAACTGGTCTATTTTATGATATATTGCTCCATGGGCTTGAAATGTATATACTCCATCTTTCATACTTGCTAATTCTTCGTCTAAGTCAACCCCCATAGAGGTGAAAGAAAAATTTGTATTGTAAACACGTATGTTTTTTCTAAATTTTCTTCCTTTTTCATTGGGTGATGTGAAAAGTGAGTATAATTCTGGAGGAATATGTGTCGATGCCAACTTTGTTTTTCCACTCATGCAACAAAACGTAGAAAATTCATATTTGAATCGCTTTGCGCCACAATGAACACATGGTTTAACATCCCCCAAAACACGATGTACTTCAGCGATGCCATCGAAAATACAAATTTCTGGATCCCTTAGGATACTGTCATTTGGAATCACTGGATCGACATGGATGTAACTGCAACCTTCTTCAACTACAATATAGTGAGAAAGAAAAATATTTTTAAACAACAAAATATAAAAGAGATAAAGTTATATAAAATTTTAAAAACAATAAAGTTAGATATTAACCAAATGTTGATGCTTCATCTATTATCTCCGAACAAATTTGGGAGTTATATTCGCTACGTGGTAAATTACGATCTTAAACTGTCTTCGCTACGTGGAGAATGTCATGTGGAATCTCAGTATCGACATGGATGTAACTGCAACCTCCTACAACTACAATATAGTAACAAATAAATTATTTTTAAACAACAAATATAAAAGTTTTCAAGTTATATAAAAATTGAAAAACAATAAAGTGAGATATTAACCAAATGTTGATGCTTCGTCTATTATCTTTGAACAAATTTGGGTGTTTTCTTCGCTACCTGGTACATTACGATCTCGAACTGTGTTCGATACGTGGAGAATGTCATCTGGAATCACTGTATCGACATGGATGTAACTGCAACATTCTTCAACTGCAATATAGTAACAAAGAAATTATTTTTAAACAACAAATATAAAAGTTTTCAAGTTATATCAAAATTGAGAAAAATTAAAGTTTGATATTAACCAAATGTTGATGCTTCATCTATTAACTCTGAACAAATTTGGGTGTTTTCTTCGCTACGTGGTACATTGCGATCTTGAACTGTCTTAGTAATTGTAGATAATGGTTCAGTGTTACTCCCTTCATGATCTGTTGCAAACATTTTATTTTTTCCTTTAATTTGTTCATAATAACTTCGATTAACATCTTTCTTGTTAAAAGAAACTTTTTCATTTGTATGTGGTATGATATTTTGTTTGTTTGATTGGGGGTGGTTTTTATTTCGTTCATAATATTGCTTATTAACTACTCTCTGCTTTTCGGCACTACTTTGAGAAATGTCACAACAAACAACTTTTTGCATTTTGTTTCGAGTAGATCGGGTTTCACAAAACTGAAATCTGTCAGCTAGAATCACTGGATCGACAGAATTTCGATAAAGATCTTTCTTGGTCGAAGAAAGTTTATCACTGCTCTGGCATATCATCTTTTCTTTGCTTGATTGGTGGTTGTCTCTATTTCGTGCATAATATTGTTGATTAACTTTTTTCCGTTTTTCTGCCCTGGTTTGGGAAACATTGCAATCTTGTGTCATATCACCATTTTCATTTGAAGTGCCTCCAATAATCATATTAACCTATAAAAATAAAATATTTAAAAAGCTAATAATATGTTACTAAAACTAATAAAAAATATTTGATATGTTTTAAAGATTGAATATCATCCAAATGACAGCATATAACAATAATCATACAATATAAGAATCAACAGGAAAATACTTCAACATTATAATTAAATTAATCCAAGTTTCTATATAACCATATTAACCTATAAAATTATAAGATTTAAAAAGCAAATAATATGTTATTGAAACTAATAAAAAAATGGGTTGTAATTTTTAAAGATTGAATATCAGCCAAATGACAGCATATAACAATAAACAAATAACAATAATCTATAGTATAAAAATAAACAGGAAAATACTTCAACATTAAAATTAAAATAATCAAAGTTTCTACATAATGATTCATTAAACCAGTACCAAATGCATTTATCAGCAGATCATTAATAAAAACAACATATATTGGTTCTAAAACAACCACCTCCATAATAACAAATCATCCATAAATAAGGCTGATTTCTTCTGCTTCTGGCATTATTGGACGAAAACGCACCCTCGAAATATACGTAGACGACAAATAGTTATCTGAAATGTTTATTTGATGTATATTAACAAAATAGGTTAATTTGTATAACAGAAGTAGTAATTTAGCTTTAACTTACGTCCTCCTTGTTCGCAAAGCATAACACGAGCTACCCAATGGTCTCTAATTGCTAGGGAAACCATAAAGGGTAACGTCTCTAGTGCGTCGTTCAAAATCAGGTTTATTACATACCCCCTATTTAAAAATGAAACATCACTTAAAATTATAAGTATACAATTATTAACAATAATAATAAATAAAAAGGGTAAAGTCTCTGGTGGTAATTCAAAATCAAGTTTATTATATACCCCCTATTTAAAAATGAAGCATCAAATTTAATTATAAGTATAAAATTATTAAAAATAGTAATAAATAGGAAATCTTACGATTTATCTTGAAGAGTCATCTCATATGCGCAATTACGGCCAAGAAATCGTCCACTAATAACTTTGCCAACAACATCTAAATGGCCAATATATTTAGAAATTAAATTTATTATATATAATAATTTAAAAAGCAAATTAAATAATAAATAGTTACCGATCATTAGTCGTAGGCGTTGCATTTTGACAAGAGATTCGATAGAAGTAACAAGCGGATACAATGGAAAATGAAGGTCAGGGCGTCGTTCGAGATTAAATTGTGTATTATCGCTAACGGCAATTACGTATTAATCGTCAAGAAATTTATACCCCCCATATTTTGGGCAGCCAAAGGGATTCCAGGAAAGTTTAAAACATTTTATCGAGTATAGCAACCCAACCAAAATTCTGTTTTGATACATTTCCATTAGATGACTTGGGACAACTGCCATCATTTTTTCTCTCTAACAAAAAACAATATTATAATTACTAATAAAAAATAAAGATTCATGTAGTTAAGAATATACAAAACTTACATTTTTATCAATCAAAAGCACGATGATTCTATCTCTTTTGATATCGCTTAAAATGAATTCAACTCGAGCAAAGGTGAAATGGTACCAACAGTGGGAATTATTGAGGTAACGAAACGAGGAAACCTCAAAATATTGATCCATTTACTACAAATTCAAAAATAAAAGGTGTAAACAAATTTCCAAGTAGTTCAATTTCTTAGATATTAGACACGCACGAATACAATTTATTACCAAATTATTTAGTTTCCGGTTGTTTTGATTTTTAAAACAGATCTTTTTACTTTTTCCAGTTTTTAAACAATGTTTTCCCATTTTTCAGTTTTTAAAAGATGTTTTCCTTGTGTTTACCAGTTTTGGTTTGGCACCAAAGTAGGATGCTATTATCGGATGTTGATAAAAATAACCTAATTATAAAAAGTACAACGCTATAATTGAAACAAAAAAGAGTAGTACGCGGGTAGAATCTAATGTTAAATGTAAAAGGATGATGCCTTATTTAACAAAGTAAGTATGATGACAGAAACAAAAAAGAGAAGTATAATGCTATAATTAGAAAATAAGTACAAATTTGAGGCTATAATCCGAAAATAAGCAAACGTTTTATTCGAGTTTACCTCTTTTTCGTGGCTTAAGAAAATTGGAAACCTTCCTGCCTTTGTAGTGGTGCTAATCACTGCTAACAATTAAATAAAAAAGTTAAGTAGGATGCTATTATCGGATGGTAATCAAAATAACCTTATTATAAAAAGTACAATGCTATAATAGCAACAAAAACAAGTAGTACGCGGGTAGAATCTAATGTTAAAAGTAAAATTATGATGCCTTATTTAACAAAGTATGATAATATTAACCCAAAAATAGTTCAATGCTATAATAGAAACCAAAATGAGAAGTATGATGCTAAAATCGGGAAAAAAAGGTACAAATATGAGCCTATAAATAAAAAAATCAAGTAGGATGCTATTATCGGATGTTGATCAAAATAACCTTATTATAAAAAGTACAATGATAAAATAGCAACAAAAAAGAGTACTACGCGGGTAGAATGTTAAATGTAAAAGGATGATGCCTTATTTAACAAAGTACTTACGATAATATTAAACCAAAAATAGTACAATGCTATAATAGAAACAAAAAAGAGAAGTATGATGCTATAACCCGAAAATTAGTACAAATATGAGGCTATAAAAAAATTAAGTAGGATGCTATTATAGGATCGTGATCAAAATAACCTTATTATAAAAAGTACAATTCTATAATAGCAACAAAAAAGAGTAGTTACTTTGTTAAATCTAATGTTAAATGTAAAAGGATTATGACTTATTTAACAAAGTATGTACGATAATATTAACCCAAAAATAGTACAATGCTATAATAGAAACAAAAAAGATAAGTATGATGCTATAATATGACCACATTTACAAATATGAGGCTATAATGCGAAAATAACTAAAATCTGTTTCAAACAAGCATTCAAGAAATAATTTCAAAGCCAGTAATTGGAATTCAACTAAAACTAATATTAAAAATTAATCGTAGATGTACGATAATAGTTACGCTAATATTAAGCCAAAAATAGTACAATGCTATTATAGAAACAATGCTAATATGAGGCTATATATAACAAACCAAGTACGATGCTATAATCTCGATTACCTTACAAAGAAAGGTATTTGAGTTTATTAGCATTTTCAGATTTTATTTCAAGATTATTGCAATAATTAAAATATAACATGCATTTAGAGTTACCTGCTAACAGAAGGATTGAGAATGACTGCTTAAACTTCCCTCTAGAAAACATTGATTGAAAAATTTATTGTGTCCCAAGTTCAATTTTGGTAAGTCCTTAAATGAAGTTGGTAAGTCACTTTATCAAGTTGGTAAAAACAGTAATTATAACAAAGTAAATATATAATTATGTCTCAAGAATCAAATTGAAATTAAAAGTGATTGGGGTGGGGTGGGACCAAATTAGGGGACATAATTATAACCGAATCTTAAATCAACTTGGGTGGGGTGTTTAATATTTGGTAACGTGATTGGGGTGGGGTGGGACAAAATTTGGAAAAGTGATTTGGTAAACAGTAAGATGTTAATATAGGAATTCAAAAATTAAATATTTAATTATGTGTTACCGGGAATCAAATTAAATTGTGGTGGGGTGGGACCCAATTAGTGGATCTAATTATAACCAATCTTTAAAGATAATGGGGTGTGGGGTTTAACATTTGGTAAAGTGATTGGGATGGGGTGGGACACAATTAGGGGACATAATTATAACAAATTCTTAAAGTTAATGGGGTGTGGGGTTTACCCGGGAATAAAATTGAATTGTGGTGGGGTGGGACACAATTAGTGGATATAATTATAACTAATTGTTAAAGTTATTGGATGGTGGGGTTAACATTAAAAACAAATTTTCAATTAAAAGTATGTTTCACCCGGGAATGAAATTTAATGAAATTGAAATTCAAAGTGATTGGGGTGGGTGGGACACAATTAAGGGACATAATTATAACCAATTTTTAAAGTGATTGGGGTGTGGGGTTTAGATTTTTCTAAAGTGATTGGGGTGGTGTGAGAAAATTACAAAACTCAAGATTATAACAAAAATTAGAAAATTCAATTTATTGGACGAAAATGCCCCAAATGCAGGATAATTAGTACCTGGTATTGATCCTGCGTATGGACAATGGTGAACTTGTTGCACCTACAACCAGGAGTAATACTATAAATTGTAAAACCAACTCTAATATAATAAATTTGCACAAATAATTGAAAACCAGGAGTATTGCTAGGAATTGTATGCCCAACTTGAATATATTAACAAATTGTTGATCCTGCAATAATCAAAGGAAAAAAAGGAACAAACAAATAAATGGTTAAATTTAGACCTGGAGTAGCAATGAATCCACCTCAAATCAGCAATACTACACCCTACATACCTGCAATGCAATATCACGAGAATCAAAAAGATGGTTTGATAAACGGCAGTATATCCAAAATTTGTGTAACAAATATACTTGTGTAGATTTTCAATAACATAACGTTTTAATAAGAAAAAAAGTATAATGCCTTAATGAGAAAAATGAGAATACGGTGATTAACAGATTGGCATGAAAATAGGTTTCTATAATGCAAAAGTAAATGAACTCATTGTTATTTCTGTCATTTGAAAGATTTGATATTACCTCATTAACATTGGAAAATGATTCCAAAATGGAAAACAACAAGCCTAAAATAGAAACAGAGCATCATTAGTACCATATTGAAACTACTTGGGCTCAAATATAGAAACTCGATAAATGAAGAACAATGAAAAAAATACAAACCTGAGTAGGGATTACAAATGGGAACATACAGTGGGGATGCACATACTCTTCTGCTTGCATTTGTAGGCCGTGTAGAGGTTATCACCTCCAGGCTGAGTAGAGGTTAACCAAAAAATGCATTCACAATGACCAGATTCAACTTCTTTACTAATAATATATATATATATATATATATATATATATATATATATATATATATATATATATATATATATATATATATATATACAAATATGCAAATAACTTATGGCAAAAACCATGAAAAAATGCATTCACAATGACCGATCCTTGAAACACCAAATAACCTAAATACTTGAAACTTACAGGCTCATACAGACCGTTCCTTAAGTCTCCATATATAAATTGGCGATGTAATCCAGGTATAATACCTTTCCAAAGTGCAAGTAAACCTTCTTCTTTGGCTATAGTAGCAACTGTACCTAAAAGACCCTTGTACTTTGCTCCACTACTTTCTTCTCCCGATGCTGATCTCTTTTGGAGTTGAAGTCGAACTTTAGCAGTGTCTAACGGGATCGTACATAACTGCAAAATAAGAAGAATTCCAGAACCTTGATCATGCCAAATTGTAACTCATCTTCAATGATACTTATAATCCTATTTACATTTCTCAAACTAATAAATGAGAAGCAACATCATAAACACGTAGACACGCATACGTACAGATGAAGCCTGTAAAAATTGAAAACCAAATTAAATTGAAAACCAAATGAATAAATTACTCTGTTATTCACGATGTAGGAATCGATGCCGAGCAATAGCGGATGGCGAGCAATACCGATTACTTGGTTCTCGAATTGGAGATAGAAAAAGAGAGAGGGTTGATTCTCGATTTGGAAGACGGGAAGCGATGGCGTCTGGTGGTGCGTTGTTCGGATTGTGGCGTAGTGGTGGTGCCTGGATCGCCACTTGTGGTGCGTTGTTCGGAAGACGGGAAGACGGGTAGATCGACTGGTGCTTGTGGGGAGTGGTCCGAAAACGGTGAGTAGGTGGTGTAGGTGGTTCTTTATCGGAGGTTCTTTGGCCGGAAAGCGATGGCGAGTGATGTTGACTGGATCGGATTGTGGCGGAGTGGTGAAGGCTAGATCGAAGTGGTGATTGCTAGATCGGAGTGTTGATGGATAGATCGGAGTGGTGATGGCTAGATCGGAAGTGTCACTGGTTCCGTAAACGGTGAGAAGGTGTGTTGGTGCTTATTCAATGGATGTTGCCGGCCGGTTGATAGGGTAACTGGTTGTTCATCGTATGTTAGCGGCTGGAGCAGATGGGGGCGGACGGAGAAGATGGCGGCGGCCGGAGAAGATGGCGTCGGCCGGAGCAGCTGGTGGCGAGTTAGAGGAAGTCGGTGCAAAATATTGGGAGCATATTCGGGTTTCTCGATGGGTAGTAAAGTGAAAAAACCTGAGGTTTTTTTTTTGTTTTGGGCTAGGGCTACACAGTATTTTTTGTTTTGGCAAGCGAGACACACGCGTATAGTTGTAACATATGGCCGAATTTATTGTTTTATGTTTTAGCAATGCATAATAAAATTGTAAGATATGTATAATAATTTGTGAAGTGTGTATTAAAATGTGTACTGTCTTAAAAATTAAGACAAACATGCATTAGGGGTTGTAATTTATATATGGTTTATAGTATGGTATAGATATATGTATATATATATTTTTTTTTTGAAAAAGCAACATAACATTAAAACAAGCGCAACCCAGCAAGACGCTGCGGTGCCGGAAAATTACATGGGTTTGAAGGCTAAATTAGATGCAGAAATCCAAAAACGCCTATCTAGAACTAATTTAGAAGATCTACATTCCAGCCATAAAAACGCATATTTTTGGATCTTGTGAAGGGGTTTCAGAAGTGAAACCAGCTGGGAGAAAGAAGAAAACCTGTGGCAATTTACGGAAGCAATTCGACTCTATAACGAAGACGCGACAAGGACGTCGCGAAATTGAGTGGGGGAGGGTGTTACAGCCCAATTCGTGATATCCTAGTCCAGTACAATTGCTGACTTCTCAGCCCACAAAACCTGCCAAGTCCAGCCCAAGTAGCCATCTCCAGGATATACTTGATCTGTCCCTTGGATTCCTTCAAGAGCCAAGCACTTTACAGCACACCCCTGTAGTGCTACCTTTGTTTAATTCCTGCCTTTTGCTTTACATTGATTATGTTTGTTGCTTTACACTTGATTATGTTTGCCTAATGCTGTTAGTGGTCCACTATACAGCCTGTTTTATGGGTTAGATGGCCCTTGTTGCTGGAGCTTCCCTATAAAAAGGGACTCTTATTGATTTGTATGATATCAGTTCCTTGTTCAGTTAATACAAGGCACCACCAGATATAAACTCTCTCTAAATTCGTGTAACATTAAGTATCAATATTCGTTATCTTCTTGACTTACTTAGCCTCTTTATCAAAAGATAGCTAAGGTCACACGGGTCTGAAATTGACTCCGTGACAGGTGCTCGTCTTTGCTACGCCCATCTCTAAAGGTGGATCTCTACACTTGTAAGCCCCCATTTGGTTCCAATTTATTCCTCACGGTGACCGATTTATTAGGTTCAAGATGATAGAGACGTGGGAAATTTAGCATAAGAGGCTTGTCACTAATCCACCAATCCAACCAGAAATGTGTATTATTCCCATCACCCACTTTCTTCATAATAATCTGTCTTGGATCAAGATTAATTTCATGCAGTTTATCCCATTGTTTGACTATGTATTTCCATGTTCTCCCAATTTTAATTGTTTTACTATCATCCCCACTAAATAATTTACCATGAATACTGTCTAGGATTTTGATCCACAGTGCTCCTTCTTCCTTTTGATACCGCCAAAACCACTTAGCAACAAGAGCATTATTCAGATCCTCCAACGATCCAGTACCTAGGCCTCCATTCTCCTTTTTGGTTAGGATTTGGTCCCATTTTTCCCATGGAATTTTCCTGTTGATCTGGTCACCTCCCCAAAAGAAGTCGCATCTTAGACCTTCCAATTCTTTGATGACACATCTTGGAGCTTTATATATAGAAAAGATGTATGTTCTGATGCTTCCTAAAACATTATTAACTATCGTGTGTCTTCCGCCAATCGAGAGCGTCTTCCGTTTCCATTTGCTAAGTCTATTTTTAAAACCGTCAATTAGCATTTGCCACGGTATCCGAACGGCCATGTTTACACCAATAGGGATGCCCAGAAAAGTAGTTGGCAATAATTCCATTTTGCAACCAATAATTAACGCAAAATTCTCCACCACATTTGTCTCGATTCCCACGCCAAACAATGAGCTTTTGTCTAAGTTGACACTTAGACCAGACGCCATTTGGAAGCTGAACAGAATTCTGACCAAGTTGAGCACATTCTCCACAGACCATTCGCCAAAGAACATAGAGTCATCTGCAAAAAAAAGGTGAGTTAGCTTAATGTCGTTCCTCCCGACCACTAGACCTGGCAAAATCAGACACGACACGATAACCCGACACGAACCCGACACGAAATTAGCGGGTTTGGGTATGAGGTGTCGACCCGTTTAAGTAAACGGGTCGACACGACACGACACGAAATTTAAACGGGTTGCGTTAGGGTCAAGACTTTCAACTCGAAAATGACCCGAATGACCCGTTTATATATATATATATATATATATATATATATATATATATATATATATATATATATATATATATATATATATATATATATATATATATATATATATATATATATATATATATATATATATATATATATATATATATATATATACACATCATCGTTGGTTGGAATGGCTAAGGCCCTTGCCTCTCCTAGGAGAGGTTGTGGGTTCTAGCCTCACTCCACGCAAATGAAGGCTAAAGATATTAATGCCTAGTTTGTGGCCTCTGTGCTAGGCGGTGTTGTGAGTACCCGGGGCTGCTGGTTTAACCAGTAGTCAGTTGCCTGCAGGGCGTCCTTACGGGGTGGGCGTGTGCTATGCGCCAGGGTTTGCCGATTGCGTGTGCGGGTCTAGTCTCTGTGCAGCATCTACTTGGAGAAAGGGAAGGTTCAACGGTATAACGACCGAGCAGTCCCATATGTACCTAGCTAGGCTGTAGTATATTACGTACCCGTGTAATAGGATTTATCCCTAACTTGCAAAAAAAAAAAAAAAAAAAAAAAAAAAAAAAAAATATATATATATATATATATATATATATATATATATATATATATATATATATATATATATATATATATATATATATATATATATAAACAATTTATTTAAAATAATATACATAGTGTGTCTATTTAGAATAATAAGCGTGGTGTGTGTTAACATAAAATGAATGTGTGTGTTTTGTATTATATCTATATATATGTAGTGTGTGTTGTGTATCATATGTAATAATATTCATAGAGTGTGTATGTAATATACGTAGTGTGTGTATGGCTGTATGTAGAATGATATATGAAGTTTGTTATTGGATGGAGGCTTTTTATTTTTATTTTTCAAAAATAAAACTAACATTGTTTAATGGAATTCGTGTGATTGACGATAAAAAGACATTTCTAATATTGTTTAGTGGAAGGTTAAAATGGGAATTTTGTTAAAATGATTCAGAAACAATAATATTGCGTATGAAAAAGGGAGAAAAGATAAGAAGCATGGCAAAAAACAAAAAAGGCGGAAGAAAGCTTTTTTTTTTTTTTTTTTTTTGCTTGGAAGGTATCCCACATCGTCCACGGAAGAAAAAATAGGAGTGAAATGAGGTTTATAAAAGGATGTGCCAAGCAGCGCTTAAATCATAAAAGGATGTGCCAAGCTGGTTCGTTGAACCGGCAGGTTTTTTATTCCTTTCCAATTAGTTCTATCCGGTCTGATTTAGTTCTATATGAACCGAGTTGGTCTGTTTTTTTACTGAGTTGGTCCGATTTTGTTTAATTTTGGACCGAGTTGGTCCCAATTTTGTTCAAAGTTGGACCGACTTGGATTGTTTTTGAACGAGTTTAAAAGTTTTCTGAGTTTTTAAACGGGTTCACGGGTCGTGTCGGGTTGACATGTGTTAAACAGGTCGAGTTCGAGTTGTATCTTTCAACCTGTTTATTTAAACTGGTCGTGTCTGGGTTTACCCTCCTCAACCCGTTTAATGTCTTGACACGAACCCGACACGACCCGACCCATTTGGCACATCTACCGACCACCACTCCTTTATACGTGTTGTTTTGAACTGCGTTGACAATAGCCGTGTTTAATCCTTCCATAACTAGCGTGAAAAGAAAAGGGGATAGGGGGTCCCCTTGTCTTAGACCTCGGAAGAGCGTAAATTCTTTGGTAGGACTTCCATTGACCAAAACAGACGAGGAACCCGACTTCAAGCATTCCATAATCCAAACTCTCCACTTGACACCAAATCCTTTTTGAACCATCATAGAATCTAAGTATCTCCACGAGACTGAATCATACGCCTTGGCAAGATCCGACTTAAATATAAATAAAGATTTTTTCTTCGCTTTTGCCCAATCCAAGACCTCATTCACAATAAGCGGACCGTCTAGGATTTGCCTATCTTTAATAAAAGCCGACTGGGTCTTGTCAAAGGATCTTGTAAATACTAGAAACAAGGCTAATGGGTCTAAAATCTTTAACTTGGAGCGGATTTAGTTTTTTCGGAATCAAGGTGATGAAAGCCGCATTAACTCCTTTAGGAAGTTTAGGGAGTGTGGCGAAGTCATTAAAAGCTTCAAGAAGGTCCGATTTAATAACTTCCCAAAATCGTTTAAAGAATTCAATAGAGAACCCGTCTGGTCCCGGGGATTTATTAGGACCACAACTCCAAATAGCTTCCTTCAACTCCTTCTCTTCAAATAGTTTCTCAATATCTTCACTTTCATTTGTTGAGATTCTGGTTGTGTCTCCCAATTCTTGCTCCCACGTGCAATCAGGGTCACCTTTGAAGTTATTCTCGAATGAAACTTTAAAAAAATCTTTAACCTTATTAGGATCGGTCTCCCAAACACCATCTATCTCTACACCTTTGATTGCTGTGACATGTTTCTTTTTGTTCAGATTCCTGTGGAACATTACTGAGTTCTCGTCCCCTTCCAGACACCATTTATTTTTATATTTTTGAGCGATATCATCATGCTGTTTCTTTTCACTTTGGATTATTTTTGAGAATATTTGCAATCTTTCTGCTAGGATCTCGTCCGTGCTATACCCTTCTTCAATGGCCTTGTCGATGGCTTCCATCCTTTGCATCCAATTAGCCTTTTCTATAGTTAGTTTTCTGCGTCTGTCTCCTGACCATCTTTTAACCTCCTCTTTAACCCGCTTCAATTTTTTCATAATAACAAATATTTTTTTATGCTATCCATCAATAGAAAATTCTAACCAGGTTTTTTTTACAAGTTCAACCAACTCTTCTTCTTCCAGCCAGGAGTTAAAAAACTTGAAGGGCGCGACACCATACTTTCTGTTTATTTGTTTCAGGACTATAGGCTTATGATCCGAGTACATTCTAGTCTCTGTTAAGGCTTCAAAATTGGGCCATGCATCCCCAAAGCATTCCGAAATAAGGAAACGGTCGAGTTTTGACATTTTAGAACCCCTTCCTTTTATCCATGTGAACGCAGATCCGCCCAACTTCACATCTATCAGGTTGTTAGAGGTTATAAATGTGTTAAAAATCTTGGTGTTTCTTTCATTCAAGACCGACCCCCTTCTTTCATTTGCGCTTCTGACTTCATTAAAATCGCCGAAAACAATGGTAACTCCACCCCAATTTAACAGAGTCGTGTTCACAAAAGACCGTAACTCTTCCCTTTTTGTTGGATTTTGGCTAGCATAGATATTTATAAAGCAAACTTGAACATTGTTTTCAAGCCAAGTTCCCTGAATAACAATACAGTCTTCCCTGCAAATACTATAAGATTTTCTAAATAGGTTGTTGTTCCATATGCTAATTAATCCGCCACCTTGACCAACCGAATTGGAGCTAACGAAATCAAAATCCGAACTTTTCCAAATTCTTTTCACCATTAAATCAGAAAAAACCTTTCTTTTTGTCTCTTGCAACCCGACCACAGAAGAATTGTGTTTAGTAACTAGATTAGACACCCACCTTGATTTGAAATCTCCTAATCCCATTCCATTAATGTTTAAAGATAAGATATTCATTAATTAGCATTTTGAGCACCTTTTTTACGAGACTTTTCGAAGTCTTTGCTGCCTGCGATACCGCTTGTTATCCCGCTTCTCTCACCAATTTCTTCCAGTCTTTGAGTTATGCCCACGTTAAGCAAGCCATTCTGTGACGCCATGCTATGCCTCGATTTGCTTCTAGTGACTCTCGATTCCACAAAAGATTGCATATCTTTTTTCTCCTCTTTTTCGGTCTCTTCAATATGGATATTGAAGTTAGTGGCTCCAATAGTGTGTAATTTGTCTGTAATTGGGATATTTCTTGAAAGGAGAATTTGAAGGGGTCCAGTCAATTCTTACCTATTAATAATGTTTTCCCCTGTGTCCCCATCGGTTTGGTTGTCTTCTAAATTAATCATACTTTTGACTTTTTCCAATCCAATATTGGTTTTTCAAATTTCCGAAAAGGGGCCTTGGTTTGGGCTGAATTGAATCGGGTCACTATTGGGTGGGGATGGGGTGGTCCACGCATCATTTATCTTCCGTAAATTAGAATCTTTGGGAGGAGTGCCTTGGGTAGTGGGTGTCATTGTCGGGTCACGCTTTCTCGAAGCTGGAGCATTAATCATGCACGTCTCGTGCACAATCGGTTCATCAAAAGATTCCTTTAGGCTTTAATCGGAATAATTGTCCGGCAAATATTTATCATTGGAGGAGTCGAACAAATCTTCATCTTTGCCGTCTTCAACAAAATCGTCTTCACCATTATCGTCCTCGTCTCCGTCTTGCGTTATCTTAGAGCATGGGTTAAAAAAATTTCTATCTGCCTCAACAACTCGAATCGTAAAGTTCCTCTGGCCAATAACGACATCGACAGATTCATCTATGCGATCCAGTACGTTCGTTTTTATACAGATGCTTCCGTATGATTTGTCTTGATGGGACTCGTAACATGGGTCTGTCACCACCACTTCGCCCCATAGTCTACCGATCTGAATGAAGGAGCTTGGATTCCATGCGTGAATTGGAATACCTTCAACATTAAGCCATACAAATCGATCCTGAATGACAAACGACTCATCCCATTTTTTGATCAGTTTGAAACTGTTTCTGATCTCACGACTATTTAACAACTTCTCCTCCTCTTCTTCATTGGTAATATCTAACAAAACCCATGCGCCTCCCAAGTACTTCACGAAACCTTCTCTAAGTCCTTCACAATGACAAATATATATATATATATATATATATATATATATATATATATATATATATATATATATATATATATATATATATATATATATATATATAAACCATGGTACAAAGGGACTAATCTTATCCACACGATTATACATTTTACGGTGGACGTGCATCTATAGGATTATAAAAAACCACTTCGTTTTTTTCTTTTTTTTTTTTTAATTTTTAGGGCTTATTGTTTATCGAAAAAAATCTGAATATATAGAAATTTATAACTTTTTATCCTCTACAAATAGAGATCCATATTGATATACAAAAAAAGATTTTTTTCGAAATTTCCAATAGTTGAGATTCACATGTGAATCTGAACTGTTATTTTATTCACTATTGACATTCACAATGACATATGATATTGTCATGTAAATCTGAATAAATTTTTGCGTGAATGTGAATGGAATTAACTTATAAATCATATTATATTAATTATAAGTGATTAAAATGTTGAATTGCTATTTTTTTAACTAAATTAATCATATTCATATTTCAGAGTATATTTAAAATATCATATGATATTGATATATGAATCTGAGTAAATTGTTGTGTGAATGTAAATACTTTATATTGTGAATCAGAAGAAAATCATTATAAATTGTTAAAATGTTGAAGTAGTAAAAAACTTCTAAGTAAATTCTCAATACTATATGATTTTGATATGTGAATATGAATAAGTTTTCATGTAAATATGAGTAAACCTACTTGTGAATAAAGTATATTACATATAAATGGTTATAATATTGAAGTAGTAAAAGTTTTAAAAGTAAAATAATTACTTATATTCAAATTTTTACAGTTCAGATTCACATTTTAAATCTAGACGAGATGCACTTATGAAAAAATATATATTTTTTATACATCAATAAGGATGTCTATTTGTAGAGAACAAACAATTATGAATTTTGGTATATTCGGTTTTTATTTTTGAAAAAGAATAATGTTGAAAAATTAAAAAAATAAAAAAAATTAAGTGGGTTTTTTATTATAATCTTCTACATGTGTATCAATGTAATAAATGTACAACTTTAAAAAAATGTCTAGTTGTTAAACTGTGAATAGTATAACGTAATTTGTTTTTATTTAAAATGCATCAATATCGATATATAATAGCAAACGAATGATAATTTTCAATTTTTATATGTTTGATAATTTTGTTGTGATAAAAAAAAGTGTTAAAGAGTAAAAATATGATTTTATTAAACTGTGAATGAATGGTTCTTCGGTTGTTAATCCTTTAGTGGTTCTTATTTGAAGTTTTGATATATATATATATATATATATATATATATATATATATATATATATATATATATATATATATATATATATATATATATATATATATATATATATATATATATATATATATATATATATATATATATATATATATATATATATATATATATATATATATATATATATATATATATATAGAAGTAGGTTCCATTGAGATTGAAAATTATGTTGAGAATGCGAGAATGAATCTCAGCCACATTTTTTTTTTCTTGCCGCTCTAATTGTTCGGCACCGTCAGAGCGTTGACGCTCTAACGACGATATATATATTATTATTCACATATGATTTTCACCACCACTTCCACCTTCACCACCTTCGGTACCACCACCACGATCGTCGCCGCCACCACTACCGCTGCCGCCGCCATCTCTACCACCACCTTCGCTGCCGCCACCTCCCCCAACGCCACCGCCATCAACCACCACCACCGCTACTGCCAACGCCGCCATCTCCCCCTCCACCGCCGCTACCACCTTTACCACCACCTCCGCCATCGCTACCACCACCCACCGCCACCACTACCACCTCCATCACCGCCGCCACCACCACCACCTTCGTCACCACCTACCTCCACCCACACCACCAACCCACGAACACCGTCGCCACCATCACCACTATCATTGCCACCCTCTATCGCCATTGCCATCACCATCATCATCGCCACCCTCTACCACCATTCCGACCACCACAACCATATATGTATATTTATATATGTTTATTTATATATGATTATATGAATATTCATATAATCATATATGATTATTCATATATGATTATATGAATAATCATATATAAATATACTCATTCATATATGAATAAATCATATACGAAAAAAAACCCAGCTCGTCGTCGTGGAGTGGCGCTCGTCAGCGCTGGCGCATCTAGTGGCCCAGATTCATTCTCACGTTCTCAACATTATTTTCATTTTCAATGGAACCCTCCCCTATACATACATACATACATACATACATACATACATACATACATACATACATACATACATACATATATATGTATGTATGTATGTATGTATGTATGTATGTATGTATGTATGTATGTATGTATGTATGTATGTATGTATGTATGTATGTATGTATATATATATATATATATATATATATATATATATATATATATATATATATATATATATATATATATATATATATATATATATATATCACGAATGTTAAGGGCTTGGCATGCATATGTTGAGTTTAAAAATTGAGCTACCACCTACTTATCAAATTGTAGGCACCGTATTGAAATTTTCTTTCATTCAACAAATATTATATAACAATCCTTTCCCATTCTTATCGTCAAATTGTAGGCACCGTATTGAAATTTTCTTTCATTCAACAAATATTATATAACAATCCTTTCCCATTCTTATCGTAAGCCTGAACCACAACAACCATCATAATAGAGTCGATATATATGTTTCCATATATTTGAATATTGTTTTTATTTTACTTATTCATAGACTAGATAATTTCCTGTATTATAGATAGGTTGTTGTAATCTCTTGTAGTTATATGGATCAATAAACCACTCACCCATTATTGAGGTGATTAAACCCTAATATGGTATCAGCCTAACCAAACCATCTGGCAGTTTTCTTTCTTTTATTCTCTTCTTCTGTCGATTTCACCATGGCTGCTACTGATTCCGATTCTTCTCTTCCCCTTGCAACCATTCTTTATATGCTTACTATTAAACTCTCCTATACCAACTACTTATTGTGGATGAATCAATTGCTTCCTCTATTATCTTGCCAACAAATCTCTGGTTATGTTGACGGTTCTATTGTCAAGCCTTTGCCTACTATTGTCTCTGGTGAAACCACTACTCCCAATCTAGCCTACGCGAAATGGGTTGCTGCGGATCAGCGGGCACTCATTCTGATCCAGTCATCCCTGTTAGAAGAAGCCATGGCTGAAACCCTTGGCCACACCACCTCCCATGCCATTTGGACTGCTTTGGAAGCCGCCTATAGCCATGATTCCACTGAAAGAGTTCACACTCTTCATGATTCTCTTCGAGTTCTCAAGAAAGATTCATCTACTGTTCCCGAGTTTGCCAGAAAATTCAAGTCAATTTGTGACCAAATCGGTGCTATTGGTCATCCCCTTGATGAAGATGACAAGTTTCCCTCATTTCTCTATGGTCTCGATGCTTCTTTTGAAACCTTTTCCACCACTCAAAATCTGATCCATGGTTATGTTGCTGCTCCTGTTTCCTTTGTCGCTGCTAATCAGCATGCTTCTCGTGGTAGTGACTCCAACCGAGGTCGTGGTGGTCGATCTCAATCACGTGGAGGTGCTTCTTGTGGTCGAGGTCGTGGTCCTTGACACCCTCCTCATTGATGCCAACTTTTACCCGTCGTCCTTCCACCATTGATACCAACCTTGCACAAGCCTTTCAGAACCAATGTTCTACATCCGATTCTACACCTGGTGGTTTGTTGGCACTGGTGCCTCATCTCACATGACCCAGTTTCCCTTTCACTTGGATTCTGCTACCACTTATTCTTGTAATGACACTGTTTTATTTGGTAATGGTAAGTCTGCTTCAATTTCTCATATTGGTAGATCTCATTTGTCTCCCAACATTGCTCTTAATGATGTTCTTATGGTTCCTACGCTTACCAAAAATTTGCTCTCGGTTGGGAAACTTACACAAGATAACTTGGTTGACGTTTTATTTTCTGATCCTAGGTTTTTCATTCAGAATCGTCACTCCAGGGAGACTCTAGCAAAAGGGCAGCGTAAAAACGGATTGTATGTGCTTGAGACGGGTCAACATGCTTGTTTAGCTAGGCTTTCATCAAGACGTCTCAAAGCGTCTTTTGAGTTATGGCACAATAGATTGGGGCATGTTGCTCATGACATTATTTCTTGTTTCAATAAGTCGGGTTGTTTATCTATTACTTCTATTTTTCCAACGCCAACTTTATGTTCTTCTTGTCAATAATTGAAAAGCAAACGATTACCTTTTGATCTTAATTATAAACGTGCTTTACATGTTTTAGATATTGTGTATTGTGATTTGTGGGGACCTTCACCGGTTGTGTCTATGGATGGTTTTCGCTACTATGCTATTTTTGTTGATGATTATTCCAGGTTCACATGGTTCTATCCATTGAAAGCAAAATCCGATTTTTATCATGTTTTTGAAAATAATGTGGCTTTTGTTCAAACCCAGTTCTCAAGAAAAATCAAGGTATTTCAGTCTGATGGTGGCACTGAATATACTAATGCTCGACTCTGACAATTTCTATTACAAAATGGCACTCTTCATCAGTTGTCTTGTCCTTACACGCCTCCGCAAAACGGGCGAGCTGAGCGTAAACATCGCCATATTACCGAAACTGGGTTAGCAATGATGTTCAAAGCATATGTCCTGACTTATCTTTGGGTTCATGCCTTTAGTACACGCACTCATATCATCAACCGCTTACTAACAAAGCTTCTTGATTACAAGTCTCCATATGAGTTGTTGTTTCATTCGAAGCCAAATTATGCTAATTTTTGGGTATTTGGAAGCTGTGGTTTTCCATATCTTTGTGGCTACTCATCTTACAAACTTTCCCCCAAAGTGCTCCATGCGTTTTTATTGGCTATAGTACACAGTACATGTAACACCCGACTTATTTAACAAAACACCCTGTAAAAATTTTATTTTTCAAACCATATATTTTACAATAAAACATTATCCAAAGGGTATTTGTCAACATAAACAGGTACAAGTGTATCAAGGATTACAAAACATAAAGATATTATACATCCATTAAGCCGGGTTGTCACTTCACCATCCTAAGTCCTTAGTCACGGACTTTATCTTTTCCCTTAGCGGGATCACGCTCACCTGTAGGGACATATCAAATAAAACTGTGAGCTATAAAGCCCAATGAGTAATCAGCAAAACATTTCACATATACAAGAGTATAATAACAATTAAACTCTTAAACAGTTTCTGTCCCATATATCATAGTCATCACTGATCGCACCATATATCATAGCCATATAGGCCGCACCAAATATCATAGCCATATAGGCCGCACCAAAACATTTTAGTTAATCAAATCATAGCCCTAAGGCCGCACCATCGGTTTCATCATTTATATCATAGCCTAAAGGCCGCACCAGTTTAGGTTCAATAACCCAAAATCATGGTCCTAAGACCGCACCAATTTAGTTTCAAGGATAGTAATCATAGCCATGAGGCTGTACCATTTGGATTTTCAATCCAATAACATATCCATATATTTTCCGGGTATTCTACCCTTATCTCATATTCAACTACTTCAAGTAGTGCCATTGTAATAACCATATATCACACTAGATATAGTCAAGATTACTCACCTAAATGCTTGCTACCACTAGCTTTAATTGTTTCTTGCCTTGAAATGGATTCCGCACGATTTTGTCCCGTACCTATAATTTCATTCATTTCACAATGATTATAGGTTAATTTACCATTTCAGTTGATTCTAGTACACAAGAGTCTAATATAAGACCAATTCCAAGCATTTCCAATCAATAACCATCGTTATAAAAATTTAATTCACTTCCCGAAATACGCGTATTCTACTACAGTACTTTCGGGAGGTCGTATTCGTATTCCGATAATTTTCCATGAAGTTTCACAACATATTAGACCTATGTTCAAAATTTCAGGTCAATCGGATAAGCCTAGCATCAAAATCAAACTTGGAAATTGCACCAAATTTTAACAGAGAAGGACTTCATTTCTGCCGCACCCTCGCGTCGCGACCCAGGCCCTGGTCGCGTCGCGATTGCTGCGATTCCAGACCAGTGAGTCCGATTTTTGTGCTATAAAATCCCATTTTCTCTTGTTAAGTCCTTAATTCCTGACTTAATCATATTGGGTTTATTTCAGGACTAAAACCCTTCATTAATATCAAGTTTTAAAACATAGAATTGTCAAATTCAAATCCATTTCCACAATTTCCCGTTTTCACAATTTTGGTCCAAAACCGAAATTATCAGGTTTTAATCACTTCCACTGATGTAATTCTACTAAAGGAACACCTAGAACTCATTTTAAGACATTAGGATCAAGTTAATCACAAGAACTCACAATCTAGGGTTCTGGATCAAAATCTCAATTCCTTAACAATAGCAACCTACTTCCATATTATTGAGTTATGTTCTTAACTCATCACTTATTGGAAGTATTAAGTCATTTAAACCACATAATTCATGACTGAAATTACAGATTTCAGTTTCCATAAAAACTCATCAAGAACAACTTAGGTTAGAACTTGAATTACTAACCTCCAAAGCTTCCAAACCTTCAATTCAAAGCCCACTATCGAGTTCCTAGCTTTGATCTTCAAGAAAACTCTAAACTCTGCAGAAATCGTACAAAGAAAACCCTCTCCCGTAGCTTCTCGATTTTCTGCACATGTGAGAGAGCTTTTCCACTATTTATACTTCCAGAATTTACAGTTTAGCCCCTGGAGTTCTATTTCTTGAACTTTTGCCACATCTATCACATCTTTATGACAAAAACTAGTTTTTATAACATTTTAAGTCCAAAACTCAAAATATTATTACAAACCAAATCCTTTTCTGTCCAAAAGACCAAATTACCCTTCTAAGGTAAAATGACTAATTTACCCTTTTTATTATTTTTACAAATAAGGAGTGTCTTGGCGTTACAAATTCTCCCATCCTTCAAGAGATTTCGTCCCCGAAATCATGCAAAGAGTTGAGGGTATTTCACCCTCATTTCGCTTTCGGTCTCCCACGTCATGTCGGAACCTCTGTGATGTCACCAAAGCACTTTGACCATGCTGATTTTCTTGTTTCGCAGCCGTCTTACCTTTCGGTCTAACACCCTCTCGGGTTGTTCCGGGTATCTCAACTTGTCATCTACTTCAATTTCAGCAAGAGGTACTTGTTGAGACTTGTCAAACAAAGTTTTTCTCAAATGGGACACATGAAATACGTCATGTATACCATGAAGTTCATCAGGTAACTCCAATCTATACACTATAGCTCCAACTCTTTGGGATATGCAGAAAGGTCCAATAAAACGAGGACTCAACTTTCCTTTCTTCCCAAAACGAATTAAGCCTTTCCAAGGGGATACCTTAAGCATTACCATGTCTCCCACTTGGAATTCCAGCGGTTTTACCCGTTTATCTGCATACTGCTTCTGTCGATTCTGAGATACTTTCAAGTTTTCCTGGATTTGTCTGATCTTTTCTTCAGTCTGGGCTACAATCTCAGGTCCAGCCAACGGCTTTTCCCCAACTTCAGTCCAGCAAGTCGGAGTACGACACGGTGCTCCATACAATATTTCATACGGGGCCATCTGAATGCTGGAATGATAGCTGTTATTATACGCAAATTCTACCAAAGGTAGGTGATCTTCCCAGCTTCCACCAAAATCTATTACACAGGTTCTCAGCATGTCTTCCAAAGTCTGGATAGTCCTTTCACTTTGACCATCGGTCTGCGGGTGGTATGCGGTACTCATTAGTACTTTTGAACCCAATTGCACTTGAAGACTTTGCCAGGACCGGGAAGTAAATCTGCTATCTCGATCGGACACGATCGATATCGGTAACCCATGTCGGTAAATCACTTCATCTATGTAGATTTTCGCCAACTTATCAATCTTGAACTTCTCACTAATCGGTATAAATTGTGCCGATTTCGTCAAACGGTCAGCAATTACCCATACCGCATCGTGACCTCGCGATGTCCGCGGCAACTTTGTTACAAAATCCATAGTAATATTGTCCCATTTCTTTTCTGGAATTGGTAACGGCTGGATTTCTCCGTACGGTTTCTGATGGTTTGACTTTACTTGCAGACACGTCAAACACTTTTCTACGTATCTTCCAACATCCCTCTTCATCCCAGGCCACCAATACAACGGTTTTAGCGTCCGATACATCTTGGTACTGCCCGGATGAACTGCATATCGACTACAGTGCGCATCTTCTAGAAGCAAGTTCCGCGCCTCTCCTTGTTTTGGGACCCACACACGACCTCTAAAGGTTTTCAATCGCTGTGTGTTTTCATATAAATGCTTCAGATACCCAACCATTCGCTCGCTTTTTACCTGTTCAGGCTTGCACGCTTCTTCTTGTGACAAACGGATCAATTCGGGTAACCGGTTTGCTACACCCATACATGCGGATGTAACTTTCAAAGGAGTTTCTTTCCGACTTAAAGCATCTGCCACCACGTTCGCCTTGCCAGGATGGTACAAGATTTCACAATCAAAATCTTTAAGTAGATCCATCCACCTTTGTTGCCTCATATTAAGCTCTTTTTGGTCAAACAGATACTTCAAGCTTTTATGATCCGTATAAATAACAAACTTCACACCATACAAGTAGTGTCTCCATAACTTCAATGCTAAAATCACAGCGGCTAATTCCAGATCATGAACTGGATATTTCTTCTCGGCTTCTTTTAATTAACAGGACGCATAAGCTATTACCCGACCTTTCTGCATTAACACACATCCAAGGCCGACTCTGGAAGCATCACTGTAGATCACATATTCTTCTCCGCTTTGCGGTAGTGCTAACACCGATGCTTCACATAAGGCTTGTTTCAACATTTGGAAAGCTTCTTGCTGTTTTTCCGCCCACTCAAAATTTTCACCTTTCTTTGTCAACTTGGTCAACGGGGAAGCTATCAAGGAAAAATTCTCGACAAATCTTCTATAATAGCCTGCCAAACCAATGAAACTTCGTACTTCGATTGGACTTCGAGGCGGTTCCCACTTCATTACGGCTTCAATTTTTGCTGGATCAACCTTCACCCCTTCAGCACTAATTACATGGCTAAGAAATTGAACTTCTCTTAGCCAAAATTCACACTTGGAGAATTTTGCATACAGTTTTTCTTGACGAAGCAACTCCAACATTTATCCAAGGTGCACTTCATGCTCGGCTTGGCTTCGCGAATACACCAGGATATCATCTATAAATACTATCACCGAAGTATCAAGGAACGGACGACACACCCGGTTCATGAGATCCATGAATACAGCCGGAGCATTGGTTAACCCGAAAGGCATCACCAAAAACTCATAATGATCGTATCGTGTGCGAAAAGCTGTCTTCAGAACGTCAGATTCTCGTATCTTCAACTGAAGGTAAACCGACCTCAGGTCGATTTTGGAAAAATAAGATGCTCCCTGTAGCTGATCAAACAGGTCATCTATTCTTGGTAGCGGATACTTATTCTTCACTGTGATCTTATTAAGTTCCCGGTAGTCAATACACATGCACATCGACCCGTCTTTCTTCTTAACAAACAGGATAGCGGCTCCCCAAGGTGATGTACTCGGTCTAATGAAACCCCTATCTAACAGTTCTTCCAGTTGCTTTCGCAGTTCCACCATCTCTGAAGGTGCTAAACGATATGGAGCTCGGGCAACAGGAGCAGCTCCCGGAACCAGTTCAATCGTGAACTCTACCTGTCGATCTAGTGGTAACCCTGGAAGTTCATCTGGAAATACATCTGGAAATTCATTTACAACGTTTACATTCGCTACCCCCATTTTAACTGGTTTAGCCACCGATACATAGGCCAAATAAAACATCCCTCCTTTACTAACACAGCTTCGTGCTTGAGCAAAGGAGATAACCAGCATTCTCAACCGAGGTCGTTCACCCTGAATCTTTATCCATTTCCCTTCCGGTGACAATACTGTGATGCTTTTATTTCTACAATCCATGTTAGCATAATTCGTTGCTAACCAATCCATACCCACAATTACTCCAAATTCATTTGTAGTCATCGGCTTCAAATCTATAGGGAAAGTGGTCCCGTAGATTTTAAGCTGACAACCTTCCAGGTGTTCGGAAACCCAAACATATCTGCCATCTGCTATAGCCACTTCCAAGCTTTCATCCATTGGGCTTAATGGTACATTCAAGCGAGGCATCAAAGACTCCGATACAAAACAATTAGTAGCTCCTGGATCAAATATAACATATACAGGTATGGAATTGAGAGTGAAGATACCTGTAACCACATCTGTCTTTTCACGAGCTTCCTCAACGGTCATTTGAAAGGCTCGCGAGGCTACCGGTCTTCCTCGGTTCTTCACCTCCTCTTTCTTTCCTCCCTGATCAATTCTGGATCTATCACAGAATGCTCCAGATTTCAACTCGGGACAGTTCAGGCAGATATGATCCGTAGCTCCGCATTGGAAACACCTACACTCAGCCAAACAATTACTAGCTTCATGCCCCGGTTTTCCACAATTTCGACAATTAGCAGATGCAGTGTTGACCCGGCAACTCCCAGAGTGCCTTTGTCTGCACTTTTCGCACCACTTTCCTTCGTCTTTCTGGCCTTTACCCTTAGACCCAGTTTGCTGCGACTTTTTCTGAGGCGTCCAACCTTGGTCTTCCGCCTTTCTTTTAGTTTCAATAGCTTTCTTTTCATCTTCTTGTCGCTTCAACTCTGTCTCCCGTTCAGTGGCCCTATCCACCACTTGTCGGAAAGTAGACAGTTTCAATGGTTGCACAATTTCTCTGATTCGGGTCGTCAACCCCCAAACATACTTATCAATCTTCCTCTTTTCAGTGTTTACATGGTGTTCCGCAAATCTTGCTTTCTCCAGAAAACTCAGAGTGTATTCTTGGACAAATTTGGAACCTTGTTCCATGTGCAGGAATTCGTCCTCCAACTTCTTTATAGCTACCTCTAAACAATACTCCTCATTGAACTTGGTCTTAAATTGTTCCCAAGGTATCGATAGGGTTGAATCAGTACCCAATGACTTGTAGTAAATCTGCCACCAATGTAATGCACTGCTTGTGAGTTGATTTGTGGTAAATTCTACCTTGTCATCATCAGCACATTTGCTGACTCGAAACACCTTCTTAATATTCATTACCAACTCCATTGCCTGGACTGGATTATCTGTCCCTGAAAATTCTTTTGGCTTACAACCAAGGAAAGCTTTATAAGTGCATCCGACTTTCTTTGTAGAAGCTTACCCGCCCAGTTTATCTTTTTTTGAACGGGCATGGCTTTCTCCGTGACTTTCATCTTCCGGCTGTTTGTCATGAATGCTTTTTGCAGCCACTTCACTCGGGTTTGGGTTGTTCATTAGCGTAGGCATCAACTCCCTCACCACATCAGCCACTACAGCCCGTATATCAGGTGAATTTTCACCCACTGGTTCCCTCACTGGTGCTCTTGCTCTCCTTCCATCTGAGCCTTGCGAACGGGCTGGTCCACTCCTTGATGTTCCACGCCCCGAATTTGCACCAGTGGGATTACTTCTTGTATTTCTCATACTTCAAAATTCAACAAACAGTTAGATCACATATATAATATCAAACTTATATATGTCTAACAGTCCATTTGTCTATTTTCTCTCAAGGTTTAAGTCCATGAATCTAATCTAAAGACACCTAGTTCACTTAAACCACGGCTCTGATACCAACTTGTAACACCCGACTTATTTAACAAAACACCCCGCAAAATTTTTTATTTTTCAAACCATATATTTTACAATAAAACATTATCCAAAGGGTATTTGTCAACATAAACAGGTACAAGTGTATCAAGGATTACAATACATAAAGATATTATACATCCATTAAGTCGGGTTGTCATTTCACCATCCTAAGTCCTTAGTCACGGACTTTATCTTTTCCCTTAGCGGGATCACGCTCACCTGCAGGGACATATCAAACAAAACTATGAGCTATAAAGCCCAATGAGTAATCAGCAAAACATTTCACATATACAAGAGTATAATAACAATTAAACTCTTAAACAGTTTCTGTCCCATATATCATAGTCATCACTGACCGCACCATATATCATAACCATATAGGCCGCACCAAATATCATAGCCATATAGGCCGCAACAAAACATTTTAGTTAATCAAATCATAGCCCTAAGGCCGCACCATCCGTTTCATCATTTATATCATAGCCTAAAGGCCGCACCAGTTTAGGTTCAATAACCCAAAATCATGGTCCTAAGACCACACCAATTTAGTTTCAAGGATAGTAATCATAGCCATGAGGCTGTACCATTTGGATTTTCAATCCAATAACATATCCATATATTTTCCGGGTATTCTACCCTTATCTCATATTCAACTACTTCAAGTAGTGCCATTGTAATCACCATATATCACACTAGATATAGTCAAGATTACTCACCTGAATGCTTGCTACCACTAGCTTTAATTGTTTCTTGCCTTGAAATGGATTCCGCACGATTTTGTCCCGTACCTATAATTTCATTCATTTCACAATGATTATAGGTTAATTTACCATTTCAGTTGATTCTAGTGCACAAGAGTCTAATATAAGACCAATTCCAAGCATTTCCAATCAATAACCATCGTTATAAAAATTTAATTCACTTCCCGAAATACGCGTATTCTACTACAGTACTTTCGGGAGGTCGTATTCGTATTCCGATAATTTTCCATGAAGTTTCACAACATATTAGACCTATGTTCAAAATTTCAGGTCAATCGGATAAGCCTAGCATCAAAATCAAACTTGGAAATTGCACCAAATTTTAACAGAGAAGGACTTCATTTCTGTCGCACCCTCGCGTCGCGACCCAGGCCCTGGTCGCGTCACGATTGCTGCGATTCCAGACCAGTGAGTCCGATTTTTGTGCTATAAAATCCCATTTTCTCTTGTTAAGTCCTTAATTCCTGACTTAATCATATTGGGTTTATTTCAGGACTAAAACCCTTCATTAATATCAAGTTTTAAAACATAGAATTGTCAAATTCAAATCCATTTCCACAATTTCCCGTTTTCACAATTTTGGTCCAAAACCGAAATTATCAGGTTTTAATCACTTCCACTGATGTAATTCTACTAAAGGAACATCTAGAACTCATTTTAAGACATTAGGATCAAGTTAATCACAAGAACTCACAATCTAGGGTTCTGGATCAAAATCTCAATTCCTTAACAATAGCAACCTACTTCCATATTATTGAGTTATGTTCTTAACTCATCACTTATTGGAAGTATTAAGTCATTTAAACCACATAGTTCATGATTGAAATTACAGATTTCAGTTTCCATAAAAACTCATCAAGAACAACTTAGGTTAGAACTTGAATTACTAACCTCCAAAGCTTCCAAACCTTCAATTCAAAGCCCACTATCGAGTTCCTAGCTTTGATCTTCAAGAAAACTCCAAACTCTGCAGAAATCATACAAAGAAAACCCTCTCCCGTGGCTTCTCGATTTTCTGCACATGTGAGAGAGCTTTTCCACTATTTATACTTCCAGAATTTACAGTTTAGCCCCTGGAGTTCTATTTCTTGAACTTTTGCCACATCTATCACATCTTTATGACAAAAACCAGTTTTTATAACATTTTAAGTCCAAAACTCAAAATATTATTACAAACCAAATCCTTTTCTGTCTAAAAGACCAAATTACCCTTCAAAGGTAAAATGACCAATTTACCATTTTTATTATTTTTACAAATAAGGAGTGTCTTGGCGTTACAGTACAAGGGTTATCGCTGCCTTGACTTGTCTACAAAGTGCATCTATATCACATGTCATGCTCAATTTGATGAGACCGTTTCCCGTTTGCTGGCTCTTCTACCTCAAAACCATCGGCTGAGCTCCTACTTACAACATATCGTGATGATGAAGCCGCTCCTTTATCCTCAGCCACATCTTCACATCAGCCCGCTAATTCTGATCCATGCACTTTATGCGATCCTACTGCCACTTCTCCCGAGCAGCCCCACCCCACACCTCCGTTGCCCGAACAGTCGCCTCCACCACCTTCTTCACCTGCCCCAGCTGCTCCTGCGGCTTCTTCAACGCCTACTACGGGCCACCACATGATGACGCGCTCCAAACATGGTATTTTTAAACCTCGCCATATTGTGGATCTTTCCTTTGTTGCTCCTTCACCACTTCATCAGGCCTTATTCGCTTCAAATGAACCAAAAGGATTCAAGTCTGCTGCTAAGGATCCTAAGTGGTTCGAAGCTATGTGCAATGAGATGAGTGCTTTGCATAAAAATCAAACTTGGGAACTTGTCCCTCGTCCCACTCGCTCAAATGTTGTTGGTTCCAAATGGTTCTTCCGCACCAAATTTCACTCTGTTGGCACCATAGACAAGTTTAAGGCTCGTCTTGTTGCCCAAGGATTCACTCAGGTTCCGGGTCTTGATTATTCTGCAACATTCAGTCCAGTTGTAAAAGCCTCAACAATTCGGATCATTCTCTCTCTTGCGGTTCTAAATAAATGGTCTCTCCATCAACTGGATGTGAAGAGTGCATTCCTAAATGGAAATCTTTCTGACATTGTTTACATGGAGAAACCCCCAGGATTCATTGACTCACGCTTTCCCAATCATGTTTGTCGGTTAAAGAAAGCTCTTTATGGGCTCAAGCAAGCTCCTCGGGCTTGGTTTCAAAGATTGAGTCCATTTCTAGTGACTATTGGGTTCACTTGTAGCCGTGCAGATACGTCTCTTTTTGTTTTTAAAAGAGACTCATCGATACTTTACCTTCTTGTGTATCTTGATGACATCATTTTAACCGGCAATAATCCCATGATACTTCGGCAGTTCATTACTCGTTTAAATCAAGAGTTTTTTTATTACTAATCTTGGGAAACTCAATTACTTTCTTGGTCTTGAAGTTTCTCATGGTGATTTCGGTATTTTCCTTAGCCAATCCAAGTATGCTCATGACATCCTTGCTCGTGCAAAATTACTAGATGCTAAACCGGTTTCTACACCTCTCTTAACATCGACATACTTCACTAGCCAAGGCGTTCCCTTCTCGGATCCCACTCACTATCGTTCCTTAGTTGGGGCTCTTTCAATATCTTACCATCACGCGACCTGATCTGTCTTTTGCAGTAAATCAGGTGAGTCAGTTTTTACACAACCCGATGCAAGATCACTTTCATGAAGTCAAACGCATTCTTTGTTATGTGAAAGGTACTATCTCTTATGGCTTATCGTTTTCTCATGCTCATTCTTCGACAATTTTGGGCTACTCGGATGCGGATTGGGCGCAATGTATAGAAACACGCAGGTCCACCTATGGTTATTCTATTTTTCTTGGTGGGAACTTAGTCTCTTGGAGTGCCAAGAAACAACCAACTATTTCTCGTTCTAGTTGTGAGTCGAAATATTGAGCCCTGGCAAATACTGCTTCTAAAATTATTTGGATCACACATCTTCTTCGGGAGCTCCATGTATTACCTTCTGGTCAACCTACTTTACTATGTGACAACAGCAGTGCTCTCTTTTTAAGCCAAAATCCTATCTCTCATAAACGAGCTAAACACATTGGCATTGATTATCATTTTGTCTGCGAACTGGTGTTATCCGGGACACTGTTCACGAAATATGTATCTACTCATCTCCAGCTCGCTGAAATTTTTACCAAGATTTTACGTCGTCCGTTGTTTGAAGACTTTCGATCCAAGCTTCGAGTTGGTCCTCCCCCTACTTCGCTTGTGGGGGTAATAGAATCGATATATATGTTTCCATATATTTGAATATTGTATTTATTTTACTTATTCATATACTAGATAATTTACTGTATTATAGATAAGTTGTTGTAATCTCTTGTATTTATATGGATCAATAAACCACTCACCTATTATTGAGGTGATTAAACCCTAATACATCACATCCTCTTTCACTGCTCTAAAGTCACCGAACTGCCATCATGACATTAATCCTAAACCATCTTACCATTATTTTGTTCCCTAAAGGGATAAAACTAGGAAAACTAGGGTCAATAATAAGGCCCATATGTTACCAATGACAAGGAGCAAACAATATTATATTAAGTTTGGCATGTATTGATTTGGGACCGAAATCGTGCAAATGAGATAAAAATTTCAATCTTGTTGCACCCTAAAAGATGGAAAAGTACTCCTTTCCTGTACAAAACACTTTCTCCTCGTCATCATTATTGAAAATTGAAGCAGCGCATATTGAGGGCTTTGTAGAAGCCTTTGTGGACAAATGGGAGAATGAAAAATGGGGTGGAAAAAACCACAACTTAAAACATGCATAACTTATGATCCATCAAAAATTTGGTGACCTAATAATAGAAAGCTCTCAATGGGTTGGATCTCCTAACAAACTGTCAAAGGATATTTGTCCACCCATCATCACTAAATTTCACTGTTTAGTCCTTCAATTTTTAGTTTTCCCCAATTTTGTCTGCTTTACATATTTTGTTGTATTCCGTTTAAATGACAAAATATTTGATTTCTCTGATTTAGGTTTGTTCCAAGTTTATTCACTGGGTTAATTGGGGAATGTAATGTCAATTTTAATATTCTGAAATTTGGCAATACCTAGTAGATTTATCTCCCTATGTTTTAAGCTTTTTATTAGTATTATTGTAAATTAATATTACTCTCATTTTGTATTCCTTTGACGATTTTAGTGTTTGTACTTTCGTTCGACATAAAAAATAACCCTGTAATGCTTGTCAGTATTCATTCTCATATAAGTAACATAATCTAAAAGAACCTTAAATGAGATGAAAGTGATGCATAGTTGTTACATTCGACTAGACCTAGTGTTCGAACCTAACCAATCTAGTTTTAGAAGCAGCCAAGTTAATCGACTTTAGCCATAAAAGTAAGGTTTGCATGGATCAAGTAGATTCTATTTTGTCTTGGATTAGACCCGATACTAACTCGATCTTGGGTAAGCCCTTTTCTGTTGGATTAAGGTGTCTAAGCCATAACTATAATTGATACATATGTTTGAATTGATGGCAGCACAGTCCTTTTGGGTTGCCCTCATAACCTGGCAGAGGACAAGATTTCATAAAGAAAGAAAGATTGATATATTATGGAGATAATATATTAATTAGAAAAGAGGAATAAATGATTTATTAATATATTATGAGAATAATATATTAATTGGGAATCATATTATTTAATTAATGATTGATCAGAAATTAATTAGAATTAATTTTGGGATTAATTGGATTAATTAAAAGTACAGGGGCTGAATTGTAATTATTCAATAGTTGAGAAATAGAAAGTTAGGGTTACCCATATGGGTTTGGACAAAATCTAGGCCTAAGGCCTTGTGGATTTCAAAACCCTAAAGGTTTTTAATGGCAGTGATAAGCAGATCTTTTTATCTGATAAAAGCCTTATCATATCAGGATCTTAAATAAAGCAGTTATACTTCTTATTGCTTATCACCTTGAGACTATAAATAGAGGACCTCCCCACCCCATATTCCACGCCATTCTAAGGGTTCTAAAGCCCTTCACTCTTGCTCTCTTCCTTGCCAAGTTCTTGGGTGTGAGCCATTAGAGGCACGCCACTTGTGGTGCTTGCTTCCAAGAGATCTAAGGATCAAAAGGTTAGTTTTTCTTCTTTATTTCTTTTAGTAATTTTGTTTGGCCTTTACGATTTTATTATATGTTCGAAGTTAGAAAACATAGATCCAATCTAGGTTGCATGTGAACTTAGGGTTTTAGTTCATAGATTTGCATAAAACCTTTTAGTGGTATAAGAGCTTTTTGGTTGTTTTCTAATTTAATTGCTATAATCGTAATCCTTAAATTTAGGGTTTATAGTAACTAAACCCTAAATGGAGGCCTAATCGAAATTAGGGTTAGGGTTTTTGAAACCCTAGCCTCCTTCCCCCTTTGTCTGCGATTTTGTGCTAGGGTTTTAGAAGGTTTTCTATTTTTGGTAATTGTGATTATTTAATAAATGGAAACCTTAAACTCACTTAATTGCTATTTTCGAGATTTAGGGGTTTCAGGTAGGATTAAATTAATTTGATTAATTTGTGATGCCTATCTGGATTTTAGTTAATTGTTTAATTAAAAGATCAATTAAATCATTTAAAGGTTTAAATTTAATTTTAAAATTAATAGTTAATTTTTCAAAAATTAAATAGATAAACCGGAAATATTTTAAAGGTTTAAAATATATATTATATATATTATAATTAAAAGTTAATATTATATATATAAGATAAAATGGTTAGTCAAATCAATAGTAGGCCTCATTCACGAAGCTGATCTATAAGGAGGGTATAAGGAGACTGCCTATAAAATGGCGGTCTAATGGGTGTCCACTCTCACCCACCGCTCTCTTGATCAGTGGAGGGTTGTTAGCCTAACGGGTTTGATAGGACCGCTTAATCTCATTAAATGTACAATGTTATTAATCAAAGTACTAGAACAGTTTTTATAAAATCCCAAATCTAGTTGCTTTAGGAAAAATGTGAAAGAGATGCTAACCCATGAAATTGTACATTACACTTTATGAGACATTAGTGGAGCGTGTGTGGTTAATAGGCATACTAATAGGGGCTCATAAAGAGTGGTAATGGGTATCTCATGATTTATCATTATTGATGGAGCGTGTGTGGTTAACCGACACATCAATTAGAGATGATAAATGACATTGAGGTTACCGATCATATTTGCAAGGTTATTCACATCTTGTTTGTGATCCTTGGCATCCCAGTCACAAATAGAAGAGCATATCCGAGATTAAACATTCCATTGAACAGTTCAATGAATCTCACAGATCTAGGAATTTCATAAAACTGAAATTGATAAATGTTTATCTAGCTTAATGACCATTATGTTGTGATTACGACATCCCTCTTCACACCATAGTTGGGGTATTTTGGATCCTAGCCTTGTTAAATAATTTATTAGGTAATTGTTTAAGAAGGATTAAAATTAAACTAATAAATTCAAATTTTATAAATGTCTAAAGATAGTGTCAGTTCTCCTCCTTCTCCTCCTTCACCCATTTCTGAGAGTTTCAGAAAGCACCTATTACATATGGTAAGGCTGACTGCCTGAACTATGTGGTATGGCTTCACAAATAGAGAATGGTTCTTAGTTTTGCTGGCAAGCCATATCTTATTGAGTGTCCGCTCCCAAAGCATGACATCACACTACAGCTTGTGATGAGCATGACCCCTTGACCATTAAGTCCAAGGAAGTTCGTTGCCTCATGCTATTGATCATTGACCCCAAGTTCTGCAGGAATTCAAAATTCCTAGGGTTAGATAAGTTAGCATAGCTGGTTGAGGAAAGGTTCTGAAAACTGGTTGAAAAAGGACGAGCTAAGATCTTCAAAGAGCTTGAAGTGTGCAAGCTAGAAGGAAGTAGCACCCGTTTGCATGTTCTTAAGTTTGAGGGATACATAGGCAAACTGTATAAAATTGGTTACCCCTATTGATCGGGAGTTAAGCATTAGCTCGACTCGCTGATCTGTTCATCCAGATGTACATGAAGGGAAACCAGGGTAAGACTATCATGGGAATGCATTCAATGTTGACTCTGTATGAGTCGTTCATGGAGAAGCATAGTTCCATTGATTCAGATGCTTCGGGATTGAGTCCAGTAATAAGGCACATCAAGAAATGATCCAGATCGTTTGGATCGGTTCTTTGATGTCTCAAACTGGGAATCCACAAGGTGGGACAGAGTCATAGAAAGATTGGAAAAATGCTCCGAAGCCGAAAGGTTTGGCTACTCAGGAATATCTTAAAACTCAGAACTACTGATCCTTAATTCCTTGATACATGATGTGTTTCTCACATATGCTCTGTATGCATGGACTCTGTAGGATGTGGGATGTTGTTGCATAGGAGCATATTCAGATTGGATCTGAAGCTCATGCAGTTGTGGAGATTGGTTAGATATTGTGACCTTGTTATTATCTTATTGGATGCATGTGACATTGTCTGTCATATAGTACATTGTTCAAAGGATATTTTGTTTTTATAAAATGTTGATTTTCTTTTAATACATGTTTGTTTAAATTATCCTTGAAATGTTGTATGAGTATGTTAATTGCATAAATGGCAATAACTTGAATGTTCATACATCCAAAGTGTTTGGATTCATGAATTGTGACCTCTATGATTGTTAAAATAAATTTTATAAGGATCAATTCAACCAAAGGTCCATTTGGACAGGACTTTGGAATCATTTGACTTAGAGTCACATGATGAATTGAGTTCTTAATAAAATCATTTGTGGCAAGAAATAAATCACCCAAAGATCCAGTGGATAGGATTTTGGAATCAGTTGACTTAGAGTCAGGTGATGATTGCACATCTTGAACAAATTTAACAAAGTCATAAATTTACATAGAGATGTAAAAGACGTTAAGATTATGAGCAACAGACACACTAGTTATTGTGTATTGCTCTAGTCTTGGAACAGAACATAATTAGTTATACTTCATAATATTTTCCAATTAATTTGACAAATATGGCTTTGCTTATCAGAATAAGCGATTGATTGAAACCTTGAACTGTTCAAGGACTTTAAAGGAAGTATAAGATCAACAGAACCTGAGTGATAACATAAACTGAGAAAATGTTTCACAGCTTATTCTCTTCTAAGAACATTAATGGTTATAATGTGTCTTAGGGAAGATGATGGAGCATTGGTCGAAATAGTTCGATCCTCGATGTATAAGATACACTTCCAATTAGTTTTTCGATGAATTGAATATTCAACCAGTCAAACAATAGAAACCATATTCCGACCACGTCTTAGACTAAGTAGGTTTTGCAGACACTGTCTAAAGTGTAAAGCTGGGATCGTCCCACTTGTACATAGAAAGTCCAAGGTCACGTAGCGTTCGTCCGAACCTCATGACCAGCCTGTACCTGATCAACAATGTCATTTCATTGCCTATCCCGACTGTAACTGTAAAAGAAGAGTTCTTTTGAAAAGGACTCATATTCTAAGGAAACGGTGGGAGTAAGAATAATCCTGAATGAGTGCAGGATTAGCCAATTGAAAGAACCTTTAGTCATCACTAGGCCTTGACCAGGAATCGGATTCCTATTAGACCTAACATACTCTTCTCTTGACCAGTAGTATTGGTCACTGTCATAAGTAGTCCTGATCTGGGTGACATACGGATTATTGGTAAAACACTAAAGTTGGTACGAATAAGCAATCCGACTACTTGGAAGCATTGGTGAGCCCGGTTGCTGCCAAATAAGAGAACCTTAGGGCAAGATACAGTCTATGTGACAATTTGATTGATTTTACACCCAGTCTAATAACCAGTGGGAGTAATTGAACCATCAAAAGAAAGCAACATAGATAGAAATGTACTTACAGAACATCTGGTTGAATTAGACGATACTCAGACTCATGTGATTGATTCCGAGAGAAGCACTCTCAATAGAAGATGAAATCTGAAAGGACTCTGTTTAGTAAAGCTGCACCTTGTGAGTTGTTAGTGGAGCACGTGTGGTTTACCAGCACACTAATAGGGACTCACAAAGAGCATGCCAATACAAAGGTACATAAGCCCGGGATTCATCCCACGGGCATCTCGCAAAAAGGGATATTTGGATTCTCAAAATATGCAAAAGTTTGGATTTTTTGAATATCCTAAAAGATTCCCATAACTATGTCATAAAGGATTGACTTCGGATTCTCAAAATGTGCCAAAAGGTTTAGATTTTGTGAATAGTCTGAAAGAGTCACATAACCGTGTCAAAGCCAGTGGGAGTATCTTATCACTGTATGTTGGTTACATACTGATCTTAGGAAACGTCTCTTATCTTTACAAAGTGTAATGACTTGACATTAAGAGATGGTTCGCTATGAAAGACTTAATAGAGATACATCATACTCAAGTGGTTGAAAATATCTGTTAGATAGATCAAAACTCTGCTAATGTAATCTTGATGAGATTCAAGGCGCACAAACCCGGGAAAGGAGTTTCCTATCATTGCAAAGTGTGATGACTTGGCATGAAAGATATAAAGAAGGTGCAACATACTCGCGTAGTTCACAGACATCTATCGGATAGATGAAATCGTCATTATAGACCAGCCATTATGAGCATGATCGTGATAAGATTCAAGATGCATGAGAAAGAGTCTCTGAAAGGAAATAGTTTTTCAAAAGTCATGACACAGGGATTATAAGTAATCTTTAGATTCCGAAAGGGTTTGGAATAAGATTACATCGGATTCCACGAGCTTCTTGGATCAATCAGAAGTGTCATGAACATATTCTGATGACTTAATGCTTAGAGCATAGTAAGTTGGATTCAGGATATAACCTGGCTGAGAGTATTAGATGGATTATTTGAACACACGTGAGAAATCATTGGGAAATGATTGGGGTGAATGTTAGTAACAATCTGAAAGGAGTTTCGAATCGGTAATTGTTTACACCAAGACGTGGTGTTGTAGGACTTCATGGTTAAAGAGTTTCATTGGTATTTTGATGGAGCGCGTGTGGTTCACCGACACATCATAACACCACAAAATAGTCTTAGGGTGCAGTCATGTAGACTAAAGACACCGAGAACCATGGGAAGTCGCAGTACACATCATCATAACACCCCAAAATAGTCTTAGGGTCCACCATCTCTCATACTTTGGGAAGTAAGTATTGAATCAAGACTGTCATGAATTGGATTGTAGACTGTCTAAGGAGTTAGACATAGCAATTACATTGCTACAACGTTCATGAGTACTTAGAAATAGAGATTTGAGTATTGGATAAACCCACGCTCAAAGAATTGCTTCATGGATTATATCACGAGCAGTTTTTTAGACGATAATATCTTATGGTCTTGAAGCAGAGACATATGAGTTGAAATTTACAAGTCGGTTGTGCATTGATAATGTGTAAATGCATCGGTAACTCGATGTTATAAAACATGTTGTTGTGCACGATTTTGATGAGTAAAAGACACAAGCATATGAGTCGAAGCTTATTCGTTCCTTGACCCTGATGGGAAACAGATATTTGTCGGCCTCTCGATGATTTTGAAGTTGACTAAAGTGCTGACCAGCTAGGACTGAATTGATGTGTTCAATTAGAAGTCTTATGTCATATGCAAATCGGAAATCGGGAAACAGAGTATCAGACAGAGATTGATCTCAATCCATGTCTCATGTCCGGAAATATCTTGTAGGACGGAGGATCATATGATCACTTATCTATGGACAGAACTGACTGGGTCAGAGTTCGGCAACAGTTTCTAGGAAGCTACAATTTGCTGATCAATTTAGAAACCATATGTATTATAGTTATAGACTTATCCAAGTGGGAGACTGTTGGATTAATTTGTCTAAGCCATAACTATAATTGATACCTATGTTTGAATTGATGGCAGCATAGTCCTTTTGGGTTGCCCTCATAACCTGGCAGAGGACAAGATTGCATAAAGAGAGAAAGATTGATATA
>CM042010.1:57062845-57106406 GCA_023525715.1 Cichorium intybus | reverse complement strand
AGAAACTTTCGTGTATAGGCTTCGGATACACTTCACACAAAGGGGGAGATTTGTTAGGATCGGGTTACACACACGACACTAATCACACGCACTCAGCTCTCTCTGGAACACAAAGATGAACACTAGGGATTTAACGTGGTTCGGTATAATCTGACCTACGTCCACCAGGTAACTAGGAGTTTATATTACATGGTGCTACTCTGCACTCTCTCTGTGTTACATATTTTTTACAATACAAATGAGACTCATATATAGAGTATGAAATGATAATGTGAACAAGAAAAAATGCATTCGGGAAAACTGAATCGCTTATCCTTTTCCCCCATTTTTAACTTGCTTTTCTGCCACCAATATTGACTAGTGGCTTCACCTACTCAACAATCTCCCACTTGAAGCCACGGAACAATCTTCACATGTGCTTCAACTGTGCATCTGTATTTCGTAAAACTTTTCATCTTAGCTCCTTCCTAGTTACCCTGCCTTCTCTTTAATTTTCCTGAAGGCTAGTTGAAGCTTCCGTTAGCTCCAACACATTAGTCATGGCTATGTCTGCCACTGACCTGTTCTCTGTCTCCACCGGCTCCCACTGAAATGAACTGCCCGATCCTGGAACATCCTAAGAACAAACGACACTCTCCATGTGTAGCAGATAATCTGGAGAGATTTTTTTTACAGATGGAATACTGGTTTTCTTAACCCACTATGTTCTGGGTATTCTAGCTGAGACACAACCCTTGCTCCCACTGCTATGAATGCCCTTGACTGGTTTTTCTAAACCATTCCAAACACGTTCAACCTGAATCTGACCTGTGACTCTGGGTTTGCCATCTGCAAAGCAAACCTTCTTCTGTCCACGAGACTCTATGAACCGGACTTTGGTCTTCTTCTGAACTGGGACGGTTACTCCCTCAGACGGTAAACTGACCATATATAATGAACCCCTCTTATGTCCACGAGCTATCACAAGATTTCCTTCGACTACCTTCCACTGCCCATTCCTGAACTTAACCTCATGCCCTTGTTCATCCAACTGCCCAACAGAAATCAACTGTTTCTTCAGACTTGGAATTACCCGGACATCCTTCAAAGTCCATGGACCGACTGGAGTCTTCAGATCTAAGTCACATATGCTCGTCACATCAAGAACCTCATCGTTCGCCAGTCTTACCTTACCAAAATCCCCTTCTTTCAGATTCCGCAGTGCTTCACGGCTGTGGGTAGCGTGAAATGAAGCACCCGAATCCATAACCCAGGAATCCACATTGCTCTCTACACTACAGATCAAAGCATCATCATATGAATGGTCTACTGCAACGTTAACTTCTTTCTTGTCTTTTGGACATTGATTCCTAAAATGTCCAACCTCTTTACAGTTCCAACAAGTCACATCATTTCGAGTCCTCGACTGACTCCTTCTTCTGTTCCTGCTCCCACTACCTCTGTTATTCTTTTACCTCTGACCGCATTCAATTGTTCACTTGATGATTCCCCGGAATTTCTTCTTCTGACGTCTTCGCCTAGAATTAAATCCCGAATTCCCTCAAAAGTGAGCTCTTTCGATCCTGCAGAACTAGTAACAGCTGTAACTGTTCCGGACCAACTGTCAGGTAATGATGATAACAGTAGTAAAGCTTGAACTTCATCCTCGAACTTTATTCCCACTGACCCAAGTCTGGATAAAATCGAGTTTAAATTGTTGATGTGCACTGTAACTGAACTTTCTTCCCTCATCCTCGTGTTGACTAGCTCCCGAATCAGGAAGACTTTATTTGCTGCCGACGGCTTCTCGTACATATTAGACAATGCCTCCATGATTTCCTTTGTCGAGGTCTCCTTCAAAATGTTGAAGGCAACATCCTTTGACAACGCTAGTCTAATAAATGCCTTGGCCTTCTTATCCAAAGTCTCCCACTGTGCCTGTGTCATCGCCTCCGGTTTTTCACCTAAAACTGCGTCCAAGTCTTTCTACACGAGCAAATCTTCAATTTGCATCTTCCACCAACCAAAGTCCTTCCCATCAAACTTCTCAATCTGAATCTTACTGCTTTCTGCCATTATAACGGACAAACTGCACCCTTTTCAGAAATTAAGGGTAAAAATGCAAATTTTCTGAAGTTTAGGGGCTAAACTGCAATTTCCTGAAAGTTCAAGGACCTAACTGTAATTTTCTGAAAGTTCAGGGGCTAATCTGCACTTTTATGAAAGTTCAGGGACCTAACTGTAATTTTCTGAAAGTTGAGGGGCTAATATGCACTTTTCTGAAAGTTCAGGGACCTAACTACAATTTTTTGAAAGTTTAGGGGCTAAAATGCACTCTTCTGAAAGTTCAGGGACCTAACTGCAATTTTCTTTTGGAACGTGCTTTTCCACTAGCTTTTGTTGGAACGTGTTTTTCCACTTTTCCACCAAGATTCCTCACTTTCTTTTGTTTCTTTACTTTTGCTATTATTAAAGAAAACAAAGAACATGAATATGGGACAAAAGGAACTGTAAGAGAACGTGCTCCACCAAAAAAAAACTTTATCCACCTGTCTTCTTTCTTTGTTCCTGGCGACGCAGGCACACCCCCAAAAATCTGTTGCTGCTCTTCTTGGCTAGCTAAATGCGTGCAACCACCTTACCCGGAACAAAAAAAACAACGTAACTGATCTCCGGTGATCCGATCGATGTGTATGGTGTATAAGTGAGCATGTGCTCTGATACCAGTTGTTAGGATCGGGTTACACACACGACACTAATCACACGCACTCAGCTCTCTCTGGAACACAAAGATGAACACTAGGGATTTAACGTGCTTCGGTCTAATCTGACCTACGTCCACCAGGTAACTAGGAGTTTATATTACATGGTGCTACTCTGCACTCTCTCTGTGTTACATATTTTTTACAATACAAATGAGACTCATATATAGAGTCTGAAATGATAATGTGAACAAGAAAAAATGCATTCGGGAAAACTGGATCGCCTATCCTTTTCCCCCATTTTTGACTTGCTTTTCTGCCACCAATATTGACTAGTGGCTTCACCTACTCAACAAGATTGTTGAGAACATTTGTGATGAAGTGCTGATGTATCTGAAGTCCCGCTAATGAAGTCCGTTGAATAAGAAAACCCCGAAGTGAATAAACCAGAGAAGACACCGAAGTCTAAAGACTCCGAAGTGCTATGCATAGAGGATCCGAAGACTTAATAGCCTGTCATCTGTCTTTTGTGTGCACGCGCATAGTACAATACGTGTTGCATGAATCTTCTATCCCATTGGCTAGTACACTGATAGGATATTCTCTGTAAAAGTTGTACTATTGGTATCACTGATTCAGTATAAATATCAGTGATACCATACCGTGTCAAGTGTGAGACTACAAGATTAGATTACGAGAATTGTACGTCTACAAAATAGAAAAACCAATTGTAAAACCAAAGTTCTAATCAAGCATTCCACACTTGTTATTCATATCACCTTGTTCAGTCAGCTTTGTTGCATTATTATTGTGTGATTGATTGTGTTATTGATTCAATATCAATCTCTGTTCATCTATTTTCTTATTTCAACTCCCAACAGGTGCCCCTCTCCCCACGGCAGATCGACGGGAGAGAGAGACAGATCGAACAGTTAGAGAGTCGATGCAACGATATCGTTGCTGTGGGGCGTCTTCCCGGCGACGCTGTGGTTTCCGACGATGTATTTCAGGTATCTGCCTCCAGGTCTCAGCCCTACCCCTTACTCGAATCCGTATTTCAAGTTCCGAACAATAATTTCATGGGCATTCAATACCGAAGTTCGTTTGTTTGGTTGGTTCGTGGCTTTTTTCCGTAAACCTTTTTTGGGTTTTTGTGAATTTTGGGGTGTCAGCAAAGTCGTAAAGGGGATTCATGTAATTTCAAGCACCGGTTTTGAAACATTTGATCAGTATTTGATTAATTGACAGAGTAATAGTCATAAACATCAAAATTCTGACGGTTTTGATACGGAATTTTGGCGCAAGAACTCCCCGGAATGTGGTTTGTTATATTGGATACCAGTTGTTCGACTAATTGTCTGTTCCATGTCCAATGCTTCATTTAGTCTTCTTAAGACCCTAGACATTGAGATGTACTGATAAAAACATCTATCGAGTTTATCTAAATAACCAATTATTTTTAAGACTCCATGATTCTTGCTTATTACGTTTTCCTTATTTGTTGAAAGTTCCAAAATTTGATTTTTCACGATTCATTCATCTTGTCACATTTGGTGTGCCCAAGAACTTGCCATGTCAGCAGGAGTACAAAGACGTTGCTGGTTCACTGAAGCTTTTTAAACGAATACTTGATAGCATTGATGACACGCACATACTTTTAGATGAAATTTTGCACAAAGAGTTTGAAGAACTTGGATCATTCTCAATTGGCCGAAAGGGGATTATCTGAGCTAAACAACAATGAAGGACCAGGATCATCCAATGGGTATAGTTCTCAGATTAAAAACAAAGCCATCAATAAACGGAAACGAAGGTATGATCCTATATTTTTTGGTAAAAGTATCTATGCAAAAAGAAAATATGTTTTTATGTGTCCTTTAAGTTGCATTTGATGAATAACGATATGCTTCATCTGGATTTTGGATATGATTTGTAATAGGTTCTTTCGAGCAAGTTTTACTTAAATCTTACCACACAGAAGTCCTGCAATCACAAACTCCTACAGATGGCAGGGCATTAAGAAGTGGCAGTGAAGTTAGAAGGAAACCACTTAGGGTGCAAAATTGGAAAATTGGGAAACTTCCACTCATCAGGTATATGTCTCATAATTTTCTTTTGTATAAGTTTGAGGATTTGGGTTACAAATAATGTCTCTGCTTCTTCGTCTAAAATTTGAGGATTTGGGTTACAAATAATGACAGCGTAGTGCTTTCATTTCGTATGCGGACCTTGAAGCGAGGCTCTCACCGCCACCAACATCGATGACGCCGCTGTTCAGCACCACCCCCATCGCCCTATACGCTGCCTCTGACCACTAACATCAACCTATAGTTTTTCTCGGGGTTTTGACTCGACCGATAGGTTGAGGAAGTCGGGCTTTTCCTGTTTCTACATCAGCGTTCGCTTTGCTTCTTTTTTGGAAGATTTGCATTTCGTTGTTTGAGATGCGTGCTTCTGAGGGAAATTGATAAAGAAAGTAGTCAGGAAAAAGCGTAAACCACCACCTTGCGCGTCAAAACAAGGTGTTGTCTATGTGTTGATCATTTAAATTTTTTTCGTTTTGTTATTTCTTGATTTCATTTTGCTTACTTGAAACCTAATGTCCTGATAAACATTTTTATCCGATTAGCATGATCTTGGAGGAACTCGAGGTAATTTTTAACATGAAGAGGTTCGATTTTTTTTACAAATCTTGCTTCCTCACCTCTAGGATCTGAAAACCCTAGGCAGGGTAATCATATCGACGGATTGGGGAAATTGACCCGACAACAATACTTGGAGGTTCTGGCTAACTATTTTCTATTTATTTATTGTTTTATGTTTTGTAATCAATTGCCACCAGGTCTCTTGGGTATGTATCGTCATAAAATCCCCATGCATTGTTCACTCTCTATCCAACCATGGCTGTCGGGTATGTAAGTATGGGAGTAAAATTTCTGAATTTATATTAAAAAAAAAGGTCAAATGCAAGAAATAGCAACATTCTTTTATTTATCTGTTCATTTGGAATCCTACTTCAATTTATTCTTATTGCAGCATTTTAGCCAAATATTGATGCTATTTATATAAAAACCAATTCTCACTGCTATAATCGACTGGATTTTTCAGATTACGTCTTCTCATAGTAAATGTTATTACACTTGGGTACATTTTTGCAGTAATAAGAAAAATACAGAAAGTACAGCGTTGTGGTAGATAGAAATATAAATAAGATGCGATAGTAAATGAATAAATGAAACTATGTTGCTATTTTCTGCATTAGCCCTCAAAAGAAAGGTTACATAGGTAATTTCTTTTACCTTTTGACAATCGATTTTGTTCCAGGTGTTATGAAACTGATTACTTGACCCTGAAATAACCGAATAATCAAAAACTAAAATAACCGAATAATCAAAAACTAAATTTGAATATTCCAACATACAGAAATTGATTATGCCTTGAAAAGCAGCAATAATTAGATACCCGGTGTGACATCCGCCTAAAATGGATTCGGGTCAACCCAACCCAATTAGAAATTTAATAAACCCTACTCGAGCTTACTTGACGCTAATAGGATCAAAACCCATACAATACGATATAAATTGACGTTAATAGCAATATAGCATAGTATAACGTTATAACTATAATCAAATTAAATTATGATACCATATTAAAATCAAATCAAAGTATGATGCTCTAATTAAATTAAAAGAATCAAACTTGAATTCTATAATTAAACTTCAAATCAAAGTAGATTGTTATAATCAAATAATAACCAATTTTTTTATAAAACTCTATTTTTATAAACTCTACATTAAATTTTATAAAATTTTTATATTAGTTAGTGTATTACATAGAGATGCTTGTGCTAGTGGGAAATTATGAAGACCACCAAAAGCCAAAAGTTATTCCCATTGTCTCCCACTCACACCTCCCATCATCTTTCCTTTCATTTTTCTCCCAACACATTATTCTCATCACCACTCAAACCCTCTCTATTCTTTCTCTCACTCTCAATCTCGAAATTCTTCCAAGAAATATCAATTTTCCAGCCAAGAACAATCTCTCATACTCAAATCTCCATCCCTCTTGAAGCATTCATCAAGGTATGTTGTTAAAAGTCTTAAATTCATGAATGAAACAAATTAAATCCACCAAACTATCTAAAACTCATTTTATGCATAAACCTGATTTTTCTCAGGATCCCATCAAAAAAAAAAAGAAGTTCTGGAAATTTTCAGAAAATAACTTATTTTTATTGAATCACTATAATTATTGCAATAAAATAGGGCAATAATTCACATAAAATACTTTTTGCAGTCAATAAATTCTGGGAAAATTTTGGAACAACCCATATATTGAGTAAAGTGGATTTATAAAGTTTCATGCATTTATATTACAGTTTGATGCTTATTTTGTATTTTATTTTGTTGTAGATAAATAAATTGCAAAATATAGTTATGTATGTTAAAAACTAGATGTTATATTTTTAGCACCTTATTAACATTTTGAAGACTCCATGACAAAATTTACAGATTTTTGTAAGAATTTTTGCTTATTTTTCCTGATTTAATGATTATTTAAAGGTTTAAATTGATAATAAATAGCTACACATGTCCAAAAATTATAAAACCTTATCAGAATATCCTATATAACATGTTAATCATAAATAAAAAGTCTAATAAATTTCTTTTAATATTTTCCTATTATTTATGATTTTATTGATTAGTTAATAATGAAAAACATAAGAAATACTTCCCATAGTCCAAAATATCCAAACTATTTACAGTAGGCTCAATATAATGTTAAACAACTATGGTTAATTTTCCAGAATTTTTGGGAATCATTTATTATTTTTCCCGAAATTTGTTGTGGTTTAATTATTAAAATACTAAATAAATACTAAAGCAGTTAAGAAAAATATGAAAATTTTACAGTAATTACTATTTTATGAAATAATGATTTTCTGGTAATTTCAGAATGTTTCATTACTGTTTAGTATTTAAAACCATTTTCCTAAATATCTAAGCATGTAAAAATGCATTTTTAATGATTATTTCATATAAATAATTGTTTATAATATATAAAATCTGTAAATACTTATAATTTGACTAGTTATTATTTTAATAAGAAATTATTAAAATCTTGCCTAAAGTGAAAATATAAATTAATTAAGCAAAGTAATTAATTCAATTTAAAATTCATTTAACATATGAATACATTAATATTCAAAACAAAATTTGGATTATTGTTAATTCATCTAATATAAGAATATATGTCTAATTATTTTTATTAATACTATATTCCCGTTTATCGATTCCTAAGCCAAAACTATTAATTATATTAGGTTCTACGATATTTTGACTCGAGCCGTCTATCGTACAACACGCGCATTCCTTATTGGACTAATGTGAGTAATCTACCCCATATTTTATAATTTTCAATACTTTTGGGGTGTATCATGTGGTTCTAATATGTTTTTAACTTCATTTTATTATTTTATCACAATTGAGACATTGTTGGGACATTTATACTTGAATCATTATTTGTATAATTATTGTTTGTTTACGCTACATGTACTTGTAGTGCATTATCATTTTTAGTCTAATCTCCATGACTATGCCCGTATTCTTGAGGTACGTTATGGACAATAATAGCGCTATTGGGTTGACCACCCCGCCTTGGGACACTAAGGTGATTGATCGCACTTGGTTGTGTGTGTATGATGATTAGATGCTCCATCCTATATATATATATACATATATATATGTATATATAGGGTGATGACTTATTGTTGTTGTTATCATTTGTTAATCAATTTTTGATTTATAAACTGTTATCTCAATAACAGTTGCTTGCCAACTTCAAAAGAAAACAAATTTCAAATTATTTAAACTCACAATTTTCTTTAATAAAACTAGATTACTCACCAACTCTCGTAGTTGACCTGTTTTTACCCATGATGCAGATTTGAAGAATGAAGTTGATGAAAAGTAGGGTGTACCTTAGAAACCCACAAGACTATTTAAATTTGATGTAATAAATGTTGTTATATTTGGATTTGTATTTGTATGTTGTGGATCTTGTTTGCATACTTAGTACTTAATTGAATCTAATCATATTATAGCATAGTTGTCATGAGACTTTGAACAATATATCACGCCTTGATCGATTCCGCCAAGGATCGGGGTGTGACAGATTGGTATCAGAGCCCTTGACTATAGGGAATTAGGTTAATTGCCTTGACCTAGTCTATAGCCTCTTGGGTCCTCTCGTATGCTAGTTTATAAAATGCACACACAACTGCATGCAACTCGCACTTAGAAAATCCTAGGAATACCTTTATGTGCTAATTGCTCCCTCATGTGCTTACGTATTATTCCCGACACTTATATGTGTGCATACACTTGTGAATTTTCTCCTCTTTCTTTTAAAATCACACACATACTCAAATGGTTTCAAAATAAAAATTTATATACAGATATATTCCTTAGAGCTCATAGGAAATTAAAAGTCATCCACTCTAGTTGGTTAGGATCAAAGTAATGGACGCGTAGTAACTGGAAGGGGGAGGTGCCGGTAGCCTGAAAGTCCTGACTAGGTAAGCATTCGTATACATCCCAATCAACCGAGGGACCAGTTTGCTTACCTGGGGACCAAAGGCGAGAGTTCCCAAACCTATAGGCCAAAGCGCGTTATTCACATTACTTTTGAGCCATCAAAATACCCGACCTTATCAAACGTATCCGAAAGGATACACTCCAAAATGGCCAACTCATTGGACTATTAAGTTCCCTAATGGGCCTTGAAGTGGGAAAAACATGTGAAAACTTAGTATTGTGGGGGCCCACGCAATTGCTACATGCTTCACATTTAGTACCCATGGAAAGCCCAAAAGGTGCCCAACACTCCTAACCATGGCCCAACAAGTGTTTTACAATCATTTTACCCAACAATGTCTACAAACTTAATTTCCATAATCAATTTACAAAAAACTCACAAGTCCATATGCGTGTTTCTCATAGATGGCATTACGACCCCCATACGCTGCTCGCAGCAACCGAAGGCTAGCCGCCCTTATCGCTAAGGAGGTAGCAAACGTCATCCCAACAATTGCAACCCAACTTCAAGCTCTTCAGCCGCAAGCTCCAGCAACCACTCCTCGTTGCTCGTTTAAGCACTTTCGTAACTGCAATCCGCCTTACTTCAAAGGCATCGATGGTGCCACCGCGCTCCTTACATGGATCGAAGAAATGGAGAGTACTTTCATCCATAGTGAGTGTCCTGAGGACCTGATGGTCCGTCACGTCACAGGGTGCCTCCAAGGTCATGCTCTCACCTGGTGGAACCTAGAAAAACGGGCAAAAGGAGAGGCTGTTGCCTTGGGAATGACCTGGTCAACACTAAAGGAACGCATGATGGAGAAGTTCTTCCCTGATAGCGAATTGCAAACTCTCGAGGAGGAATTTTGGAATCTGAAACAGGTGGGAGGCGACAACGCGACCTACACAAATAGATTCCATGATCTCTCAAGACTCCTACCTCACATGGTTCAACCTATGAAAACTGCAATACGCCGTTACATCAAAGGGTTACCACGCCAGATCCGTGATTCGGTGACCAGCAGCAGGCCATCTACCCTGGAATCCGCTATTGAGATAGCAGGTCAACTCAACGAGGACAATGTGAACGATGGTGTCCTCCCACGCAAGGGTTTAAAGATGTCTACTGAAAAGCCGACCCTTGAGACTCCCTTAATTGTCAAGTCCGATTCCTCATACCGACACGACAAAAAGAAGCAGAAAAGCCATCACCACAACCATGCTGTTATTACCCCTGCCACTCCTATCTCCCAAGTCACCCCACAAGCCCAACCAAACAAAAAGTCGTATACTGGACCTCACCCCCTCTGTAACCACTGTAACTATCACCATATGACCACCAGCCCGTGTCGCCTTTGTACGACTTGTGGTCGCTATGGCCACTTGGCAGACACATGCCGTGCACCAAAAACTCAGCGACCCTTCACTCTACCCTCAAATCAGCAAACACAAACCCGGTATCCAACTGGAACATGCTTCAACTGTGGTGACCCCACCCATTTCAGAAACGCGTGTCCTAGGCTTGTCAATATCATTAACACTCAAGCCCAGGAAAATCCAACAATGCATGTTCCAGCTCCCAAAGGCCGAGCATTTGTCATTACCGCAACCCAAGCACAGACCGATAACAAGGTCGTAAATGGTACGTTTCTCATAAATGACTGCTACGCGTCAGTACTTTTTGATTCAGGTGCCGATAAAAGTTTTGTGTCTTTGGAATTTGAACCCATACTTCACACACCTCGCACGATTGACGTATACACAGAGGTCGTCATGCGGTCAAAAATAAGAAATAACCTAACATTCACTAGTATAGTGGAGTCAGGGTCGATCCACAGGAGCTACGTGGTTAGCCTAGATGAGAGATTACCAACTGATAGTGTCACGGCTATAGTCGGAGGAACTAATTTCTATCTTTCTACCTCAAAGCAATATTCAACACCCAAGCCAAGCTTAGCTATGTCCAAATAACCTAGTTACTTTCTGAACTCAGAAGTACATCTCTGAATCAGGAGCAATTGAAGGCATTCAAACTAGCAAAACCAAGCACAGCATAAACTAGCTAATAACTAACAGTTCTATGAGACAGTTAATAGCCAAGATTTAATGCTCAATATAACTAAGTTAGCTACTGTTTTCAGCAAGGGAAAACCGTCCAAACCAAGCCACAAACAAAATCCAATCACAATCAAACAATCAAAACTCCAACAAGCATCCGAAATACCGAAAAATCAATATTTAAGGTAACCGAATGATTTCATTCACTCAAACCAATATCCAAACATCAAATCAGTAACCAAAACTACTAAAAACAGAACCTTAAGCTAGAATTCAATGGTTGTCACACCCAAAGATTCAACTCAAAGCTTACAAATGTTTAACTAAAATGAAATAAAATCTAAAACATGAAAATACCAAATTATAGCTTCTGAAATGGAATCCTCGAGTCAAAGAGCTTCTAGGTCGATGTTTACACCAGGTCTTTGCTAGGGTTTTCGGCTGGAAATACCTCTATTTATAGTTGCAAATTTCCCGTGACCGCGCCGCGCAAATGTGAAATCCGCGGCGCACGTACTTATCCGTTCCCCGTTTTTTCGTCATTCAAATGTGTTCCACCGCCTTACATCCGCGTCGCGCAGGAGATAAATCCGCGGCGCGCGTACGTCTTCTCTTGATTTTTCATTCTATCCATACTTTTTCCTTTTTGTACACTTTTAGTCCCTGTTTCTGTTCTTTTTTTCCGGACAAGTCCTGACACGAAAAGTGAGAATACCCATGCATATTTGATATAATTTGACCAAGAACAGGGCTCAACAACGCCTAAAACACTTGATATCACTAGGCGTTGTCAAACACCCCACACTTGTGCCTTGCTTGTCCCCAAGCAAGAGAGTTTTTAACAAATTATAATAGAGAATCGAACAGTTTTTAAATGTGTTTAGTTTCAAAGCTTATTGCTCTTCGAGTTAGAATGGAATAGTTTGTGAAAACATAATTGAGTTGTTCTTTGGAATTCATGGCTTTCTAAAGAACCCTTGATTACAAACTTTCTGTCCACAATATAGTGTACTTACTCGTTCAGATTCTAAAGGCCATTAAGGAATCGTCCATGACTTTCGATGTTGTCCGTGTAGCGAGCTTTCAGAAATACCATCCCAGACCAGACGATCTTAGGTGGTAAGGTGCATAAGGCCCACCCATTTTAGACTTACCGGCTCGAACAACAAAGGCCACAGATTGACTTTTCCTTCCTAAATTCCAATCCTAAAACGGCTCAATCTTCTAAACTCGTAAAACTCAACTTATTTGACTAACTAATAGCATGATCACAACTAAACAATATTTCTTGAAAAATACTGATGCTATCACAATCACGAACCATTCATTTCAAAATTGCAATTCACTAAAGATTTTGAAAAATATTGCTAAAAATTGAAAAATTGATCAGTTCTGCAAAAATTTCAAAAATATCTCTTTCGACCGTCCACACCCCACACTTAAAACCGTACAACGTCCCCGTTGTACAAAAATTATTTCAAAGCAAGGGAGAAAGAGTACCCCTTTTTGGACGATGGACTGCTTGGTGCTTCATATCACAGGTATAATGCGTACAAAAAGATCCTCGATTCATATGATGGAGTTGTAGCGCTACAGTAGGACACGCCGGTGGTCAAGACAAGTGGAGGGGGCACGGTGACCCCACACTTGTCTGAGACAACTCCCTCTCAATTTGGTATATCATGCATCACTTAACAAATAAATTAAAACACACATGACAGAAAAAAAAAATATATATATATATACAGATAGATGTGTCATAAGTTTATACATATATCCCAAGAAAAATAAAAAGAAAGAAAGAAAGAAAAAGAAACATCAATCACCACCCGGTGGCCTGGAGGGTCCAGCCTCGTGATCGTGGGACCTGGCTGGGAATGGTCGGGGGTGTCTGCCCTGGGCTGATGCGATCTGTATAAGTACCTCCCCGATCCACTCGAGCTGGTCCTGGGTCCTCGAGAGCTGATCCTCGATCCTCGTGACTCTGGCCTCCAGCCGGCGGAGGGCTGGTGAGTCATCCTGCTGTGGCTGCGGCTGTGCAGGCTCTGGTGCTGGCGGCTCTGGCCTCCGGCGTCTCCTGCCGGGCTGGGCGTACGCGGGCTGAGGTGCCTCAGAAGGCTCGGTCGGTGCCCGGATGTACTGCCCCGGGCGCTGCAGCTCAATGAGCCGCATCCTCTCCAACGTGCGTGCTGTAGTGCGCGATGGAGGCAGAGCAGTCAAAGAAGCTGCCACGGGAGCAGTAAGGATGCCATAGGAACGGGCCAGGCGAGTAATAAAATACCCCCTGGCTAGTGGACTGCTGGTGGAGGCGCCGGTAGAGTGAGTGGAGAGAGCGGTCGCAAGGGCGAAAGGGAGGTGGAGAAACCTGGATGGGTCGAGGAGGACCCACAAAAATGTCACGTCGTCCCCTGACACCTTCTCGCCTCCCTCCCGCTGCATGATGGAGGTGGAGACGATCCGGTGCATGAGGCGGTGGAGTGGATCGCGTAGGTGGCTCTCCCTCGAGGCCCCCGCCTCGTACATCACATTGGACAACGGTGTCTAAACCTCCATGTTGGGAGGGCGCTCCGGCTCCCCCTGAATGCATAACCCAAAGAACCGGGTGAAGAAACGGTGCTGGAGGTCCTCTGGAGTGTAGATGCCGGCGCGCCTCCCGAAGTCTCGGAGGCTGCACTCCCTGTGCTCACCCCCCAAACGAAAACGTACTAGCCTGGAACGCGGGTCTCCCGCCCTGGGAGCGAAATGGACCGTAGACAGGAACTCCAGGAGAAGCTCTGTGTAGACCACATCCTCGTCAGTGGCCATGATCCGGTCCCAACCTCTGCACGTGAATGACGCCTCCTCGTGGGTCCAGGTGCGATGTAAGAACGGCTCGATCGCACCCCAGAGCCCTGCGTCTCTAAGAATATCTCGATCAATGACCGTCGCCTCTAACACCCGGCGACTCCTAAAAGCATCCCTCCGCGAGGTATACTCAACAGAACTGGCCAGCTCCGCGGGGAACTGGAGGAAAGCGTGCTCCATTCTGAACATCATCTACAAAAAGAAAATATATCCACAAAACAATTTTTTTGCAAAATCAGTCCTTTTCCTTCCCCACCGCACCGCGGCGCGGCCCAAGAGCAAGGGCGCGGCGCGGCGTACGCCTGTTTGAAAACCCGGGATCAAATCCCCATTTTAACCTGCTAAATCTCAATTTAATGATACCACAAGGTAGCCTAGGTTCCGATTAGCTCATCTAGGGTGTCCATTTGGCAAAACAAACACCCTATGGGCTAGCATTAGTGATTCTATGTTTTTGAACTTTTTGGAATAAAACCCTAAAATTAACTACCTAATAACTAGTTTAAACAGCTAATAGATAGTTAAAAGAGCGTACCTCGGTAGTAGAACACAATAAGCAAGAAAAAATGCAAGAAATTTTTGATCACCAGAGCTCCGAGTCGTGTGATTTGAGTTGTGAGCCGCGGCTTACCGGATAAAGGCAAAAACCGTCTGATCGTTTCCCGCGGCACGCATTTCTCGTTTCCGCGGCGCGCATGTCGCTAATTCAACCCCTGCGCATCGGGTTGAGTTTCGAACCTGCGTCGTGCAATTCCAAAACCCGCGGCGCGGTCTTGAAGATTTCAAAACCTTTTCACACGACCCCACACTTGCTTCAAACCACTAATACCTGCAAACGATTGATGTATTTTCTAAATTAATCCTAAGAAATATAAAACCTACTTATGACACGATGGGTTGCCTCCCAACAAGCGCTAAGTTTAACGTCTTCAGCCAGACGTGCTATTCCTTCTACAGCTACGGTGGATCGTATGCCTTCTTTCCTTGCTGCTTTTCAGTCACCACCGTTCTTTCGCTGACCCACTGCCCCTCAAACTTTCCTGGGTCGAATGGCTTGTTGGTTCTCTTATTGCTGCCCAGTTGTTGCTTTCTAGTTAACTCCCGTAAATGCTTGGAGGGAGCTTTGAACCTCCAAGCTTGGTCCTTTCTTCTGCATCTCTTCAAGGTCAAAGGCTTGACATGAAGCGCGCCCAGTGCTGTTCCCAGTAGTTGTTTTGCACATCTCATTTTTCCAGTGTCCCACATGCTATCTTCAGTTTGCAATTTTGGTTTGCAGTACCAATAAAAATTTTCCAATCGAATGGGATCGGAAGGCAACATATCGGGATGCTTCCATATCTCCTCATCGATGGTATTGATCACATCTAATTTTCCATTCATGAATGGATCATGAGTGGTGATAAAATCATGTTTATTATTTTCAAAAATCAACTCATCAGCATCATCTTCTTGGTCATCGCCCAACAGGTGGATCGGGACCAAGAGTGAGTGACTGGTTTGATCTGATGGTGGTACAAAGTCACCCATCATCGGATCCTTACTTTCAAGTTTCTCAAAATTTTCAAAAATCACAGGGTTGGGGGTAATATTGTCATCTACACCCCCTTCAACAACTTCAAAAATTTCAGGAGTTGTTGGGCTGGGATCTGTACTGTCACTTATAGTCCCCTCCACAACATCCTCATCAACCAAATTTTTTGGTGATGGTATGGATTCACCCAACACCAGATCAACATTATCAATACTTTCAAAAACATCAAAAACTTCAAAGGTTGCTGAGTCAGAAGTAGCATTGTCACCTACAACCTCTTCCTCAACAACCGTTTCGACCATCTCAGTGGTCTCTTGACTTTCCCAAGGTGTATGCCCTTCCATCACATATTCAGGTGATGCATGTTCACACACATTATCATTGGTATAAAAATCACTCACCTCCGGTTCTGGCGAAGGTGGTGAACATTTCCAACTTTCCTCTAACCTATCTAAAGAAGCTTGCACTTTTTCAAGAGCTTCAGCCTGGTCCTTCTGCTCATGGTAGTTGTTATACATGAATACCCAAAGTTGGGCCCAAGTTACAGAATTCTCAAGCTGAGATGACTCCTCGGTCCGCCATCCATTGTTATCGAATGATCCATTGTAGCAACCATCCTCGTAATAGGTGTCGGCCGGATTTTCATAATCTTCATAATATTGATCCGAGTACATGTAATCACCCATTATAAGGATGTACACATACCAAAATTCAGCAAACTAAAATCAAACATCAAAAATCAGAAACTAAGTCCTACAACTCACCTAACCTAAGCGCACAGCTCCCCGGCAACGGCGCCAAAATTTGACGTATACGCAGAGGTCGTCATGCGGTCAAAAATAAGAAATAATCTAACATTCACTAGTATAGTGGAGTCAGGGTCGATCCACAGGAGCTACGTGGTTAGCCTAGATGAGAGATTACCAACTGATAGTGTCACGGCTATAGTCGGAGGAACTAATTTCTATCTTTCTACCTCAAAGCAATATTCAACACCCAAGCCAAGCTTAGCTATGTCCAAATAACCTAGTTACTTTCTGAACTCAGAAGTACATCTCTGAATCAGGAGCAATTGAAGGCATTCAAACTAGCAAAACCAAGCACAGCATAAACTAGCTAATAACTAACAGTTCTATGAGACAGTTAATAGCCAAGATTTAATGCTCAATATAACTAAGTTAGCTACTGTTTTCAGCAAGGGAAAACCGTCCAAACCAAGCCACAAACAAAATCCAATCACAATCAAACAATCAAAACTCCAACAAGCATCCGAAATACCGAAAAATCAATATTTAAGGTAACCGAATGATTTCATTCACTCAAACCAATATCCAAACATCAAATCAGTAACCAAAACTACTAAAAACAGAACCTTAAGCTAGAATTCAATGGTTGTCACACCCAAAGATTCAACTCAAAGCTTACAAATGTTTAACTAAAATGAAATAAAATCTAAAACATGAAAATACCAAATTATAGCTTCTGAAATGGAATCCTCGAGTCAAAGAGCTTCTAGGTCGATGTTTACACCAGGTCTTTGCTAGGGTTTTCGGCTGGAAATACCTCTATTTATAGTTGCAAATTTCCCGTGACCGCGCTGCGCAAATGTGAAATCCGCGGCGCACGTACTTATCCGTTCCCCGTTTTTTCGTCATTCAAATGTGTTCCACCGCCTTACATCCGCGTCGCGCAGGAGATAAATCCGCGGCGCGCGTACGTCTTCTCTTGATTTTTCATTCTATCCATACTTTTTCCTTTTTGTACACTTTTAGTCCCTGTTTCTGTTCTTTTTTTCCAGACAAGTCCTGACACGAAAAGTGAGAATACCCATGCATATTTGATATAATTTGACCAAGAACAGGGCTCAACAACACCTAAAATACTTGATATCACTAGGCGTTGTCAACGATTCTTGATGAAAACTTTACCGTAGAAATCGCCAATGGAAAATACATTTCACTCAATGCAGTCATCCAAGATTGCACTTTCGATTTTTGCGGTCATAAATTTTCCGTCAATTTAGTTCCTATGGAACTTGGTAGCTTCGACATCATCGTGGGAATGGATTGGCTATCCCAAAACCATGCTGAAATAGTATGTTACGAGAAGTTTATTCGTATTCCTCTTGCTGACGGTCAAAGTCTTCGTATTTATGGCGAGACTCGTTCAAAAAATCTTAGTCTTATGTCATGTACTCAAGCTCGATCATATCTACGTAAAGAATACATGGCTTTCTTAGCCTATGTGGTGGAAACAAAGGTCGAAAAAAAGAAGATCGAAGATATTCCGATTGTACGAGATTTTCCCGACATCTTTCCCGATGACGTATCTGGACTCCCACCAGTACGTGAGCTAGAGTTCCGCATCGATCTCGTTCCTGAGGCTGCTCCCATAGCCAAGTCTCCATATCGGTTGGCTCCAACCGAGATGCAAGAATTGGCAAGTCAGCTCCAAGAATTAATCGATAAGGGATTTATCCGCCCTAGTACTTCACCTTGGGGAGCCCCGGTTCTCTTCATTAAAAAGAAAGATGGTTCGTTTCGTATGTGTATCGATTATCGGGAGTTAAATAAATTGACCATCAAGAACCGATATCTGTTACCTCGGATCGACGACCTTTTTGATCAGCTTCAAGGAGCTTCATGCTTCTCAAAAATCGACCTCCGCTCGGGTTATCACCAACTTCGAGTACGGGAAGAAGACATCCCCAAAACCGCTTTCCGAACCCGCTATGGTCATTACGAGTTCACCGTTATGCCTTTTGGCCTAACGAATGCCCCTGCCGCATTCATGGACTTGATGAATCGGGTATTTAAACCTTATCTCGACCGTTTTGTTATCGTCTTTATTGATGACATCCTCATTTACTCCAAGACAAAGGCAGACCATGAAAGACACCTTCGTCTAACTCTCCAAACATTGCAAGGAAATCAGCTTTATGCCAAATTTTCGAAATGCGAGTTTTGGTTAAATGAGGTACAATTCCTCGGTCATATTGTAAGTGACAAGGGTATTTTAGTCGATCCCGCAAAAGTTGAAGCAGTCAAGAATTGGAAAGCCCCACGTACCCCCAAGGAAATTCGGTCATTCCTCGGTTTAGCCGGCTATTACCGGCGTTTCATTTCAAATTTCTCAAAGATCGCTTTACCGCTTACTTTTCTCACTTGCAAGGGTACGCCATTTGATTGGGGACCCAAGCAGGAAGACGCTTTCCAAACTCTTAAACAAAGATTGTGTGACGCTCCAATTCTTACACTCCCTGAAGGATCCGAAGATTTCATGGTATACTGCGATGCCTCCAATCTCGGTCTAGGTTGTGTTTTGATGCAAAGGGGAAAGGTTATAGCTTACGCATCGCGACAACTCAAAATCCATGAAAGGAATTATACGACTCATGATTTGGAGCTCGGTGCCGTGGTTTTCTCTCTTAAAATTTGGAGGCATTACCTTTACGACACTAAATGCGTAATTTTCACCGACCACAAGAGCTTGCAGCATATTCTTAATCAAAAGGAACTCAACATGAGACAAACACGTTGGGTTGAACTCCTAAATGATTACGAGTGTGAAATACGCTATCATACGGGCAAGGCAAACGTGGTAGCCAACGCGTTAAGTCGAAATGAACATGCCAAAGCATTTCATCTAATATGTTCTCCTATCTTGTCCAATCTCAGTGACCGAATTCGAGGAGCCCAACACTCGGAAATTACCGAAAATAACATGCCCACAGGAATTGATGGAGAGTTGGAAAGTAAATCTGATGGTATTTTCTATTATCAAGATCGCATCTGGATCCCAGATCGCGACAATCTTCGTACCTTCCTGATGGAAGAAATCCATAAAACTCGATATTCCATTCATCCTGGTGCTGACAAGATGTATCATGGCCTGAGAACCAATTATTGGTGGTCGGGAATGAAAAAGGATATTGCTTTATTCGTGGCCAAATGTCTTACATGTTCCAGGGTCAAAGCAGAACATCAACGACCCTCTGGACTATTGGTCCAACCGGTAATCCCCAAATGGAAATGGGAAGCGATCGCCATGGATTTCGTAACCAAACTTCCCCGTACCACCAAGGGACATGACAGCATTTGGGTAATCATTGACCGTTTGACTAAATCTGCTCACTTCCTTCCCATCCGTGAACATTTCAAGGTCGAACAACTTGCTCGGATTTACATAGACGAGATAGTTAGTCGGCATGGCATCCCTCTCAGCATCATTTCAGATCGTGATAGGAGATTTCTCTCTCGGTTCTGGCAATTACTTCAAGAAGCCATGGGAACCCGCCTCGATCTCAGTACCGCCTATCATCCTCAGACCGATGGTCAATCTGAGAGAACAATTCAAACACTCGAAGATATGTTGAGGGCGTGTGTCTTAGATTTCGGAGGAAACTGGGACTCTCATTTACCGCTGGTGGAATTCTCCTATAATAACAGTTATCATTCTAGCATCGGGATGCCACCATTTGAGGCATTATATGGCCGTAAATGCCGATCTCCTATTTGCTGGCATGAAATTGGAGAGTCCCATGTAATTCGCGCAACAGTGGATTCTCCAATCGTTGGTCTTGAGCATATCCAGGAAACAACCGACAAAATCACTCAGATTCGCAATAACCTTCTCACAGCTCGTAGCCGACAAAAGAGTTACGCCGACAAGTGACACAAACCGCTTGAATTTACCGTGGGTGACATGGTCATGTTAAAAGTGTCCCCATGGAAAGGTGTGGTTCGATTTGGACGCAAGGGTAAATTGGCACCACGCTATGTAGGCCCGTTCAAAATCCTGAAAAGGATCAGACCAGTAGCCTACGAGTTGGATCTACCAATAGAGCTTAATAAAGTTCATCCAGTATTTCATATAGCCAACCTCAAGAAGTGTTTAGCAGACGAGAACCTTCATGTTCCTCTTGAGGATATCCAAATCGACGAGACAATGCAATTTATCGAGAAACCCTTGGAAATTGCCGACCGAAAGGAAAAGCAACTCAAAAGAAGTCGCATTCCCCTGGTCAAGGTCAGGTGGGAGTCAGCACGTGGACCTGAGTATACATGGGAGCGTGAGGATCATATGCGTACCAAATACCCGCAGCTTTTCTCTTAAGGTACTCTCTTCTTAAATTTCGGGACGAAATTTCCTAAAGTAGGGGAGACTGTGACATCCGCCTAAAATGGATTCGGGTCAACCCAACCCAATTAGAAATTTAATAAACCCTACTCGAGCTTACTTGACGCTAATAGGATCAAAACTCATACAATACGATATAAATTGACGTTAATAGCAATATAGCATAGTATAACGTTATAACTATAATCAAATTAAATTATGATACCATATTAAAATCAAATCAAAGTATGATGCTCTAATTAAATTAAAAGAATCAAACTTGAATTCTATAATTAAACTTCAAATCAAAGTAGATTGTTATAATCAAATAATAACCATTTTTTTTATAAAACTCTATTTTTATAAACTCTACATTAAATTTTATAAAATTTTTATATTAGTTAGTGTATTACATAGAGATGCTTATGCTAGTGGGAAATTATGAAGACCACCAAAAGCCAAAAGTTATTCCCATTGTCTCCCACTCACACCTCCCATCATCTTTCCTTTCATTTTTCTCCCAACACATTATTCTCATCACCACTCAAACCCTCTCTATTCTTTCTCTCACTCTCAATCTCGAAATTCTTCCAAGAAATATCAATTTTCCAGCCAAGAACAATCTCTCATACTCAAATCTCCATCCCTCTTGAAGCATTCATCAAGGTATGTTGTTAAAAGTCTTAAATTCATGAATGAAACAAATTAAATCCACCAAACTATCTAAAACTCATTTTATGCATAAACCTGATTTTTCTCAGGATCCCATCAAAAAAAAAAAAAAGAAGTTCTGGAAATTTTCAGAAAATAACTTATTTTTATTGAATTACTATAATTATTGCAATAAAATAGGGCAATAATTCACATAAAATACTTTTTGCAGTCAATAAATTCTGGGAAAATTTTGGAACAACCCATATATTGAGTAAAGTGGATTTATAAAGTTTCATGCATTTATATTACAGTTTGATGCTTATTTTGTATTTTATTTTGTTGTAGATAAATAAATTGCAAAATATAGTTATGTATGCTAAAAACTAGATGTTATATTTTTAGCACCTTATAAACATTTTAAAGACTCCATGAAAAAATTTACAGATTTTTGTAAGAATGGTTGCTTATTTTTTCTGATTTAATGATTATTTAAAGGTTTAAATTGATAATAAATAGCTACACATGTCCAAAAATTATAAAACCTTATCAGAATATCATATATAACATGTTAATCATAAATAAAAAGTCTAATGAATTTCTTTTAATATTTTCCTATTATTTATGATTTTATTGATTAGTTAATAATGAAAAACATAAGAAATACTTCCCATAGTCCAAAATATCCAAACTATTTACAGTAGGCTCAATATAATGTTAGAAAACTATGGTTAATTTTCCAGAATTTTTGGGAATCATTTATTATTTTTCCCGAAATTTGTTGTGGTTTAATTATTAAAATACTAAATAAATACTAAAGCAGTTAAGAAAAATATGAAAATTTTACAGTAATTACTATTTTATGAAATAATGATTTTCTGATAATTTCAGAATGTTTCATTACTGTTTAGTATTTAAAACCATTTTCCTAAATATCTAAGCATGTAAAAATGCATTTTTAATGATTATTTCATATAAATAATTGTTTATAATATATAAAATCTGTAAATACTTATAACTTGACTAGTTATTATTTTAATAAGAAATTATTAAAATCTTGCCTAAAGTGAAAATATAAATTAATTAAGCAAAGTAATTAATTCAATTTAAAATTCATTTAACATATGAATACATTAATATTCAAAACAAAAATTGGATTATTGTTAATTCATCTAATATAAGAATATATGTCTAATTATTTTTATTAATACTATATTCCCGTTTATCGATTCCTAAGCCAAAACTATTAATTATATTAGGTTCTACGATATTTTGACTCGAGCCGTCTATCGTACAACACACGCATTCCTTATTGGACTAATGTGAGTAATCTACCCCATATTTTATAATTTTCAATACTTTTGGGGTGTATCATGCTGTTTGTATTTCTATAATTATTGTTTGTTTACGCTACATGTACTTGTAGTGCATTATCATTTTTAGTCTAATCTCCATGACTATGCCCGTATTCTTGAGGTACGTTATGGACAATAATAGCGCTATTGGGTTGACCACCCCGCCTTGGGACGCTAAGGTGATTGATCGCACTTGGTTGTGTGTGTATGATGATTAGATGCTCCATCCTATATATATATATATATATATATATATATATATATATATATATATATATATATATATATATACATATATATATATATATGTATATATAGGGTGATGACTTATTGTTGTTGTTATCATTTGTTAATCAATTTTTGATTTATAAACTGTTATCTCAATAACAGTTGCTTGCCAACTTCAAAAGAAAACAAATTTCAAATTATTTAAACTCACAATTTTCTTTAATAAAACTAGATTACTCACCAACTCTCGTAGTTGACCTGTTTTTACCCATGATGCAGATTTGAAGAATGAAGTTGATGAAAAGTAGGGTGTACCTTAGAAACCCACAAGACTATTTAAATTTGATGTAATAAATGTTGTTATATTTGGATTTGTATTTGTATGTTGTGGATCTTGTTTGCATACTTAGTACTTAATTGAATCTAATCATATTATAACATAGTTGTCATGAGACTTTGAACAATATATCACGCCTTGATCGATTCCGCCAAGGATCGGGGTGTGACACCCGGTTCCATACTTCATTATGGGATACATCAAGCAACTTTGAACTTTATGTATTACATTCAAAACTAACACAACAATTCCAAGTTGTAACCAGATGTACTCATTTTTAGGCACTTGATTGGTTGAAAGCTTATTATTGGGAGCCCCAAAAGATGGCAGTTTCATATCCGAATTCAAATTTTGGAAAAAAAATCGAGTCTAACATACGCGATTATGTGAAGTATAATTCTCAAAATCCACAACCCTAAAAGTACTTTACTAGGATTTCTTGGTAATTATATATACCTCTTTTTAAGTTAATAGTTAACATGATGTTTGCTAAAAAGAATTCTGTTATGTGGCCAGGTGGTTCTGAAGGTTTATTTGCTCAAAAAAATCTCGAGATCACAGATGATGTTCTTGAAACCTACAAAAATCAAGGTACTTTAAAGCATAAACAACTTCGGTAAATAAAGTATGACCGTTTTACCCTTTTGAAGGTGGTTATGATCTTCTAGGACGTACAAAGGATCAAATAAGAACAACAGAACAAGTCAAAGCTGCCATGGCTGCATGTAATGCTTTAAAGTTGGATGGCCTTATCATTGTTGGAGGTAATATTTGAACAAATAAAAAAATAATGATGAAGTGGAAATTTCTATTTGTTTATTAATGAACTTGATTTATTTTTTTTAAAGGAGTGACATCAAACGCGGATGCTGCTCAGCTTGCTGAGACTTTTTCTGAAGCAAAATGCTTCACAAAGGTAAAAATTATGCTATTTCTTTACATAATATTTATAATATACGTAATTTACATATTTGGTCCCTGGGTATAATTGATTTTTTCATTTTTGGTCCCAAAAAGTTCTCTTGCAATTTTGGTTATTATTTACGGTTTTTGTTAATTTACTCTTTCATTTATTAAATATAAATGATATTGTTCATGCTGTTTGTATTTCTATAGGTTTCAAGGTACAATTTCCTAATAAAAATACAACTAAAAGTACAATGCTATAATTGGGTGGATTTTTCATAGTATAATTTACTAATAAGAAAAATATGATAGTACACTGCTATAATTGGGTGGAATTTTCAAGGTATAATTTCCTAATAAAAATAAAAATAAAAGTACAGTGTTATAATTGGGTGGATTTTTCAGGGTACAATTTCTTAATAAGAAAAAAATAAAAGTACAATGCTATAATTGGGTGGATTATTCATAGTACAATTTCCTAATAAGAAAAAAATGAAAGTACACTGCTATAGTTGAGTAGAATTTTCAAATCACATGTTCCATAAAATATTAAAATTGAACTACAATGGTAATTGGGCGGATTTTTCAAGGTATAATTTCCAAAAAAAAATAAAAATAGAAGTATAATGTTATAATTGAGTGGATTTTTCAAAGCACAATTTCCTAATAAGAAAAAAAATTAAAAACAAAAGCACAATCCTATAATTGTGTGGATTTTTCAAAGTACAATTTTCTAATAAGGAAAAAAATAAAAGTACAATGCTATAATTACATGAATTTTTCAAAATACAATTTGATAAGAAGAAAAATTAAAAGAACAATGCTATAATTGAGTAGATTTTCAAAGTACAATATTGTAATAAATAGAAATAGAATGCTATAAATATAATAAAAAATATATTGATGTAGGAATATTATATTCGGCACATTGATGGAAGCCCCGTGAGCTCAGAGGCGGAAAGAGAACGTGTTATGCAATGTCTTGAAGTTGCAATCGAAAGGAGAACATCCGAGGTATAGTAAAAAAATTTCAATTGTCTAAATGCTAGAAATAGCAACCTACTTTCATTTATTTTTAAAAAACCCTTATGTCCTAGAATTCAACGGTTCATTCCATTACCTTGCTTATTCCATTACCCTATCCATCTCATTCCATTCCATTCCACCAATCAGACCCTTATTTTTTTTAAATTGCTACTCCATTCCAGGAATTGCCTGGAATTACGTGAAGTATGCAGGGACGTAGGTCTCCCCCTGGTATTCTTAATATTCTGACTGGATTAGGTCCAGAAGCAGGTGCCCCTTTGGTTTCTCACCCTGATGTTGGTAAGGTATTGTTTCTATATCTTTTACACTCTACCCTTCATTTTTTTTATAAATGTGAAATCACGTTTTATAACATTATGTCTCTTAAAACAGATTGCATTTATTGGAAGCAGTGCCACAGTAAGCAAGATAATGAATGCAGTAGCCCAAAATGTCAATGTATTTCCCATCAATAACAAAACTACAACATTCAATTCATAAGGAAGTTACACAAAGCAGAGCAGGAAGATACAATTACATGTGGTGGCATGAAAAGTTGCTACATAAGGTAACAAAGGAATAGATGTTCAGTAAATTTTTATTTAAGGCGACATACTTTCATTTATTTTTTTATAGTAGCATTACATTTTCATTTCTTTCTATCTATTATGACAATGTTCTTTTTATTTCTTTATATTAAGGCATTGTACTTTGGAAAATCTAACCCATCGACCCGTGCAACGCACGGGTCACCCGCTAGTTTTCGTTTAAAAGAAGTTGTATGAAAGTGTAAAAAAATTAAAAACATTGTAAAATAAGTTTTTTTTTGTGTAAAAAATATATAAAAAAGTTGTAAAAAATAGTAAAAAAGTTTAGCAATGGTTATAAAATATGTCCAAAATTTTAAAAACAAATTATAGAAATTTTTTATAAAAAAAAAAAACTTTAAAAAAGTTATAAAAAATAAACTTTATCTGAAAAATTAAATTTAAAATGAATCTATAAAATAATTTTTTTTTGACTATATTCATAACAAAATTTTAAATTTAAACCATATCATAACAAAATTTAAAACCTAAACCAAATATATAAAATTGAAATATAATCCGTAGTATCTTGCATACCTTGCTTAACATATTAAAAAACAAAAACCTATAATTTATTACCTTTTTATGGATTTGCCGGCAACTTCGAACCATAAATTTTCAACAAATTCTTCCCCGTAAACAATTTAAATACCTTTTAGAAATGGAGCGAGGTCCAACACCTGCAAGTCCTTAATCCAAATGCCAACCAAATCTGGGTCATATCGGATACAATTGAAGCCCAAAACTGTTATTAATAATAACCTCCGATTATATCTCCAAAACAACAAGTAAGCTGGTTTGCCCGAGAGGTTAAGGGGGAAGACTTAAGATCTTCTGCACATAAGTGCGCATGGGTTCGAACCCCATAGCCAGCAACTTTTTTAATCTCTTTATTGCGCTATTTTTTTTAATCTCTTTATTGCGTTATTTTTTAATATGGATTGTAACCGGCTGAACAAACTCCCCAAAGCTCCGTCCGATGCCGCTGTTCATTATCCTGCAGGTATGGATAGGTATCCTGCAGGTATGGATAGGTATACTCATATTTTTTAATATGGATTGTAACCGGCTGAACAAACTCCCCAAAGCTCCGTCCGATGCCGCTGTTCATTATCCTGCAGGTATGGATAGGTATACTCATGTTTCTACCGATTCAATTTTTTTTCCCGATGTTTGGTTCGATTAATTGATACAATGCATATTAATGTTGTAACATTTTCGTTCTGATCAATTTTCTATAAGCGATTATCGTTTGATCTGGTGTCTTAGAGTATAACCTGAAACTGAAACAGTTACGAATATCTATAACATTTTCCTACCGACTTGCTTTTTGCAATGTTTGATTCGATCGATCAACACAATGCATTTTTATGATGAAACATTTCCAAATGTTTCTACTGTGATGCTCGTTTGCTCTGATTCCTAGAATATTACATCAAATTGTTTGGATTAATATTTAGGTAACAGAACGATCATCGTTTGATTGCCGCACACCGTATTAAACCAATCAATTTCTTTGAGTATCATGTGTCTGATTTCTCTACATTAGGGTTACAATTGGTCTCGTGATGGATTTGTCAAGTGATACAAAATCTGTCAATAAACAACTTACATTCTAGGGTTACAATTAGTCTCGTTAATTATATTTAGGCACTCTTTTCTTCTTGTAATCGTGTTTTTCCAATTGTAGATTCTATGAGAACTACTGCCAAATTAGGGGATTCCACTTGCATAACATCTCTCTTTTAGTTGTTTACGTGTACTACTGTACTAGTTATCACTTCACAAACACTTGTTAAGCATTTCTATACAACAAACATCACATCAATATAACTTTGTCGACAAAAACTTAAAAAGACGCTATCAGTATCAGACCAATACAAAACCCACCATGTACAACTCATTACTTTGTATTTCAAATAATCAACTAACCAAACATATCAACATAAACCAAAATACAACTTCTTTATAAAGTATAAACCAACATAATGACAACCAATACTCCCTATATAACACAAACAATCCTGTAGTATAACACTACCTACATATACGCACCTTCAAACAACTATATAACACAAAAGGGGCCAGCAATTACACCAACCTCACTAATCAATTATCAATTATCATTCCACCAAATCATACATAAACCCTAAATTGGACACCCGGTTTCATCAGGATCCCAACTGCTTGATGGTTTACCCTCCTGTAAACAATCAATTTGTGGGACAGTAGGTGCATAAAGTTCCCCAAAAGCTTGCCAGCAATACGGGTCATACATGTGGTACCCTTTTGGCATTGGGTTTAGTTCAATGTCGGTTAATTTTACATCCATACATGGCATGCTGTCACTGCATGACACGTGTACTGGTTTTACCGTGTATGTTCCTTTTATATTTTCATATGCAATATTTGAGACTGCTACTGCGGATGTGTGGTTTTTGCATGTGCTGTGGTCACAGTAGTATTGGTCGATCATTATTGGGAATTGTACTTCAGAGACTTGAATGTTTGAGAATAGTACTCCTTGCACTGACCCTGAACCCCCCTGAAAAAAAAAAAGATTTTCACATTATTTTAAATTTGTCGGTGTTTTTTGTATTCTATTTGATTCATTGAGTTTATTAGATTTAGTGAAAAATATCGACACTTGCAATTTGTACCTGCCAAGTCTTGATCCTAACACCGGTCATTGTGTTATGCATATTAACATCGCGTACAGTGATGTTGGAAACACATGCTGTGGTGCCATCTTTTCCTAAGCTTCCGATACTTATTCCATGCCCTGGCCCACAATTCACATCATGTACAAATACATTCGAGCATCCCGTTTGTATAGATATACAATCATCCCCTGCACACAAAATTAATTTAAATTTAAAAACACATCAACTCTAGTTCCTATGCAACAACCTCATAGTGAAAGGTTCCAGTCTCAGCAGTTGCAGTGTGAGAGTTTCAATTCCAGTGTAGATTAGGCTCCTTGTGGGCAATCGGCTCTTGTGTCAGCCACTAGCAGGCCATAGTGTGTGTGATTTACATCTCACATAACACTCTTGGGGCAGTGCTAGTGCGAGTCACATTTTTTGAGTTTTGTCCCACTGACGCTGCCCCTGACCCACTAGGTGGCTGACATACAGCCAAGTACAGTGGGAGGCATCTTTTGAGTGGAACAAAAAGTTGTACTTTTTGTCATTACGTGTGATCTTTATCTTGTTTTAGAGGGTATTGAGAAAACATGAATAATTCAATAACCGAACTTGCAAAAAATAAAAAAAATTAATTTACCGCAAGCAAGGTCTGCGGTATGAATTAACACGTTCTTGGAGTTTTGCAAGTGAATTCCATCAGTATTTGGGCTGTCACCGGGAGACGATACACTAAGACTGTATACTAAAACTCCATCACAGTTATCAAACTTGAGATGACATTGTGGACTGTTTTGAATTGTAATGCCTGTGACTGTCACATTAAAACTCCCATAAAACCTCAACGCCTGTATTCAAAAATAATAATAATAAATAAGCGTCATATTACATTACAAGTATCATAAACAAATATAGATTCATTAACTCTGTTTTTTATTAAGGGATCCTTACAGTTGGCTTTACACTTGGCATTTTTCCCTCCAATGAGCTGCTTACCTGTTATAATTAATTATAAAACAAATTAGTAATACGAACCAATTTATACGATGAAATAAAACTATAAAAATGGTGGGGGGATATAATTTACTTGTGGATTTTTTGTGATTGTGGTATTTTCTAATGGAACAAGTAGTTGTTCTTCGTTGTCAATAAGATCATCATATATGGAATTTGTCCACCAAACCGAGCCTCTTCCATCAATGGTGCCTTTTCCTTTGATTGTGAGCCCTACAAGTTTTGTAAATTCAAGCCATTGAAGGAGACCTTTTCCCCATGCTTTCGCGTTTGTTGGAGCTATTATCGTTCCATCAAGCTGCAATGTCGTTCTGGGTTAAATGCAAGAAATAACAATCTATTTTCATTTATTTGTTTATTATAGATTTTATCATCTATTTCACTTCTTCTAATCACATCATCATATATAGTAATGTCATCTAGTAACAAAAGCAATTTTGAATGCAATAAGAAGAAATTTGGAAGTCAGATACTATACTTAGGTAGATTTTTCAAAATACAGTATCTCTCGAATATTGTTTCAATCAACAATATAATTACCCGACGTACCTGAAAAAGGATGTTTCTTTGACAATAAGGACCAGAAAACGAAATAGGTCCCACGAGAAACTCGTAACCCGAAGGTACGATCATTGTTGATGCTTCCACTTTACAAGCATCGGCCCATGTAGCTTGAAACGCCTTCATTAAGCAACACGTAAATTATCGTTATTTTTCTTTAATCAAATAAAAAGATTAATTTATATTTTTCATGTACTGGTAGTTATTTTTTTGTCTGGTCTAGGATCAATTTTTTTGTCTTACAGCTGGTTGTTTGCTTTTAACTGTATACAATTATTGTTGGGAATCTGAACCATACAAACTGCCGTATGGGAGTATTGTGAGTGGTCCCACCTAATTTTGTCCTGTTTTTTTCACCTTATTCCTGTTATCTTTATGGTAAGAGCTAATTTATTTCCTTTTTTTATTATGTGATGTTATGGTCCTTACATTAAGTGAACATACAACAGCCACACCACACGTCCAAATACGACACAGTTGCAATAACATATAGGTTAAAAAATTCAACTCAATGTAGTGCTTGTGACAAATTCATGTCCTTATATGGCATATCCTGATTTTCTAGAATTATTTATTTACTCTATTTTTAAACTAGATACAAAAGTTTGACTGTTTCTAATATTGATGAAATATAACGATCTAGTATATTAAAATCAGTAATACCAACATTTTCCAATGATTGTTGGTGCATTAATAAATTTGGATTGAATCTTTTCGAAAAGAATATTTTGTATTTATTTTAGAATGGGGTGGTTATGTTGTTGAAATGTTACGAAGAATGATAGGTTGCTTTTTGAAACTTTTTATGATTGCTTTGGTTCATTTATAATTGATAAATAAAGTATAAATGGTTAGTAGGTGGCGGATGTGTAAAAGCTAGTCATGCATTAAAACCAAGAATGTATACTTCAAGTCTTCTAGAAAATGGAATGAAATCCAGTAATAAAAATTGAATATTTTTTCAAACTTATCAGTAGAAGTTATATATTTTTGTGGGCATTTGGCCTTTTAATAAAAAAATAAATAAAATTGAATCTTACACCACTTATTTAAACCGTGAAATCCATCAATTATGAAATTTGAAGAATTCGGATTAAACCGAATTACATACATTGAACAAACAAGCATGTAATGGAATCAAACTTGAGACTCCAATTTGGCCACGAATCAAGTTAAGAAAAGAAGAATAAAACGAGAAAACGACTAATGCATGCATAATCCAAAATAAAATGGACCGATATCGCTCATCTCTTGCATGGATTACATGATGTTATAAACACCATTTGTTGTGTTTAAGAATTCTTCTTACTGTATAATGGGTCTCATTTCCATTTATCTTCCGTATAATGTAAATGAGACCCACATAGTATAAAATATAACTTTTAAACTACATTGTAATAAAACACGTTAAAAGTAACTCACCTTAGTATCATCTGAATTCCCATCTCCTTGAGCTCCATAGTCAAGAACATTAAACTTCAAACCTTTTTGTACAGGCGCTATCGGTTCTTCTGGGGTAGGAAGTGGGCTACTCGGTTTCGGTTTTGGTTTTGACTTTTCAACATGCCCATGATTCTTCCCTTTCTTCTTGTACAAAGAACTAAAAGCACCACTTCTATTTCTCCAATGCTTACCCCTTCTAGCATTGCAAGTTTCTATGCTTGAACCCCACACAAGAATTGCAATAACAAGTGAAAATATTAAGTTTCTCAAACTAAAACAACCCATGTGAATTGAGTGTGTGTGTGTGTGTGGTTTGTGTGTGTGTTTGAGATAGCTAAAAATGAGGAGCTTATTTGGCATTTATATAGGCAAGAGCACTTTGCAAGAGATTGTTTGATAGCCTAACATTCCTTTTTCTATTCTCGACTTTTAGTTTTTCTTTCTTTTCTGTGAAATCTAGTTGGGTTCTATAGGCCCACTAAGTGGTCCCATGTTGGCCAAATGGCAATATGTTATTGATGGTGAGTTGGCATATTGATGAAGCAAAAATGCCTTGTGATTTCACTTTATTAGCAAGCATTGAGGTGATCTCATCCCTCTTGCTTAATCATCGTTTTTAACTTTTTAAGGCAGTATCACTTTAAATTTTTAGATAAAACCACTTTTAGCAACTATTTTCTACATAAATTTTCAAAAGTTACATATTTGGGTCATTAGAGACAAATTATAATGCAAATTGATCTATTAAAAGGTAATATGGTGATTTTTGACAATTCTATCACACTGTTTGATTTGCTCTATTCATTTACATTATCTTCATTTTCCATTTTCTAAGTTTTATACGTTTTAGGTATGTAGGCCATAAGATAATTATACACGTGAAGAGCTCTAGTGGTTTTGGTACGTCACACAAATAATTAAACAAATAGTTAGTAGAAAACGAAAGATTAAATGTATCCAAAACAAAAAACTGAAAATCTTTTTAACTGTTTATTTAACAGTCAAGTTGTGGTAACTTGTACGTAATTATCATAAAAAAAGGTAGATACTAACAAGGTTTACAGATTATGCATGACCCACAAAATATATTCGAAGGCTCTACTGTCTTTATATGTATCTCTTTGTTGCAACATATTGTTTTGTATAAAAAATACAAGATGTATATTTTTATCATTAATGTAAGTTAGGTTAAAGTGGGAATATAATAATAGATCATAGGCAATTTTAAGATATAATACGCTACGAAGGCCCCCTGAGAATATGCTTTTTGATTCGTACACAGTTCAATTCTTGATATTTTAATATATTATTTTCTTTTGTTTTGTTTTTATAATCTGTTGTATTTTGGTTTTAGTTAATGTCAAACAATCTATAATTGATTTCGCGATTGACATGAATGCGTTTGATAACAAATGATTACATAAAAGATAAAGTATTGTAGATACCAAAAAAACTTCATATTAGATTTATATAACAAACTTATAATAGTAATGTCGTTAAAATAGTAATATACAAAGATGTTGAAGCCAATAAAAACATACTTTCTTGAGATTTTCCAACAATATGTGTTTGTTTACTTCCATTCTGCGTCATCTTGAATTTTTTTCCTTTCAACTATGACATGTTGATGCTGTACGATGTACAAGAATTTTTACCACCTAAAAATCGATAATCATGAAACTAGAAGGAGCAACAACGACGTCATGTTGTTACTAAAAGAATTTCAATAATAAAGTAAGATGATTAATCATCGATGTTTTTATAGAAATTACATTTTTAGTGACGACATGTGTTGTGAAAATAATAATTTTCGAAATGTTGTTGGAATGGGATTTCTAAAGTAAGATCGTGATGACAAACAAATGAGAAAATGGAAGTTTAAAGCGAATAAGAACAATCAAAAAGTACTCAAAAATTCAAAACAGATTTTCCATAGGTATAATCAAGTATACAACTAATATTGAGAGTTGGCATTCTTTGTACTTGAAATCAAAAAGGAAAGAAAAAGGTGTATAGTGATTACACAGAGTGTATACGGGAAATTGTATAAATGGTGCGTGTTATACTGGTGTGTAATAATATTAGAAGAGTAGTTATATGTTGCTAAAAGATAGGTGGGAAAAGCCTTCAACCAGGGATTGTCACGTGTCTGTGATAGGGGCTTTGCTAACATACACATGCTTTTTGGCATTCCAGTAATCTGTGATCGACTTAATGAATGTTAAGTGAGTGAATGGTGAGACAACTATGGTGTAGGCACTTGTTCTTTGAGAAGATAGTTGTGGTGTCCCGAATATGAGAAACTACTATGAAGAACTCTCTTGAAAAGTTGTGGTGCATGATCATCGATAACTAGAGATGAGCATGGGTCCGGACCCAGAGCAAGCACCTATTACGTAGGAAACAAAGAACTAGGAATCGGACCGAAAACCCCGATTTTAGTTCCTACCGGTTCGGTTATACAAAGAAATGTGCTAATAAGAGATGTGTTCGGTTCTGGACTCGACCCAAACTGGACCGAGAACCGAAGAACCGAGAAGCGATTGCTTGGGAAATGGAGAACCGAGAACTGAACTGAATAAACGGTGCTGGTTCCGGTTTCGGTTCTTCGAGTCAAATCCTCATACGAAGAACATTTGGGTTCATTGGACAAAGAACGAGTCTACTATTGAAAAAGAAGTTTCGAAAGCCATTCTACTGATAAATTTCATTTTTGGGTTAATGAGAAAACTCTCACATTTTGTGTATACTCTGCTGATGATATCGAACCGAAAAAGAAATCTAATCCTCAATAAAAATCAAAATAAGTTTTACAAACTCAAACAAAAAAGAAAAGTCCTAACATACAGAAGAAGTACGTCCGCAAAGTACCTTCTTCGCATGAAGTCACTTCACAATCATAGATGCTTTTGTTAAATTCCAAATTCTCAGCCCCAAGCAAAGGCGGGTGCCGAAAACTAACCCTCTAATCTGTTATAGGCATTGTGCATGGAGGAGCGGGATCGCGAATGGTTTATTGACGGTGCTTTCTCCACGCATATGACAGACAGATTGGAATATCTGCGAGATTATCGTGCTATAGATAGAGGTGGATATGTAACCTTTAGAAATGATTCAAATGGGCTATTTAAAGGATACAGAGTCATCACAAATAGCCTTTTCATAATAAGAAAAAGTTGCATATGTTGCTGGATTAAAACACAATCTCATCACTATAGGCATGCTTTGTGATTCTAACTTTAGTGTAGAGTTTGATAGATTGCACAGCTATGTTCCCACCGAAGATCGTTCGTAATGTCTTATTGTTTCGGGCCGAAACGGAAACATGTATCCCTTGGATATACAATTAATGGCTAGGAAGTTGTAATTGTGTCAGCTGTCTAAATTTGTTCCAAATGTTAGGTGGCTAAGGCATCGTCGTCTTGTACATTTGAATTTGAAGTATACCAACAATCTAATAGCAAGTGAGATGGTGTGAGGCATGCCATTGCTCAAATTCGACAACAACACTCTCTGCACAGCTTGTGAGCATGGGAAACAAAATAAGAAGCCCAATCCATTGGTTTTTAGACATCAATCAGTGAACCTCTTCTGCATATGGATCTGTGCGGACCCTCTGTTATTGAGAGCCTCTTTAGGTAGAAGTACATTCTTGTCATAGTCAATGACTATACAATATTTACTTGGGTTTTCTTCTTACATCATAAGTCTGAGGCCGCTCAAGAAATTATAAATTTCATTAAGGCTATTGAATTAAGGAACAAATTAGAGGTCTGCAGAATACAGTGTGATAATGGCATCGAATTCACCAATGCTCTTCTTAACAATTTTCTTGTTGAGAAAGGTATTAAACATATCTTTTCTGCTCCCTATACTCCCCAACAATATGGTGTTGTTGAATGAAGAAACAGAACTCCTGTCGAGTCAGCAAGATCGATGCTCAACTTTGCAAACTACCTCTTCACTTTTGGGAGGAAGCTATTTCAACTACATGCTTTGTCTAGAACCCGAGCCTTATCAACAAGCGTCTCAAGTGTACTCCGTACGAAGGCTTGAATGGTAAGAAACCTAAGGTTAGAATCTTTCATGTATTCGATTGCAGGTGCTTTATAAAGAACAACAAGGATCATCTCAACAAATTCCAACCAAGGACCAACTTTCTTAGGTTATTCGAATAGAGGTGTAGCATATAGAGTTCTTAATCAGCGAACTAGGGTGATTGAAGAAAATTTTGATATAAACTTTGATGACAACTGCGTCCGAAATTTAGAAAAACTACCAGCCACCACCCACATATTTGAGAGTGACATTTCTTCTACAGAAGATACACCTGTCATCTTTATTGAAGTGGACTTTGACTCTCTTTTGGTCCCACTAAAAATGCTATTGATTCAAAACGAATTACATCAACCAAGTTCGTACAGTCACTCAGACTTCTGGACCTACCTTGACTACTGAATCAAATGGGATTGAGTCTCCTTCTCATGTTAAGGGGGTGAGTTATAGAGAAAATTGGACCATCTATTTTTCCATATGTGGAACATGAAAACAAAAGTGCATCTACTGCAATTGCTTTCCCTATTACCGAAGCATTTTCTTTTACTCCTGATACATCTGTTGTTGAGGGGGGAGCAAGTTTTAGATCTTCAAGAAGTTCAGGGGGAGCAACATGGAGCTGTACACGATATCTTCTCCACATCAGTAGCCGATCACCCCACTCTAAGATCACACATATGGATGAAGAGTTATCCTCCGGACCAAATCATTGGAAACCCTAATGTTGGTGTTCAAACTAGATCAGCAAAGTACGTATAAGATGAATACCATTATGCAACTTTTGTATCCATGATTGAGCCTAAAAAGATTCATGATTGTTTAGAGCATTCTGAAATGGATCAAAGCTATGAAAGAAGAACTTGCTGAGTTTGAAAGGAACAACGTGTAGATCTTGGTTCCTCCACCAAAAGAAACCATCATTGGTACAAGATGGGTTTTTAGAAATAAGTTGGATGAATATGGAATTGTCATTAGAAACAAGGCAAGATTGGTGGCCAAAGGTTACACCCAAATGGAAGGAATACACTACGATGAGACCTTCGCTCCAGTAGCACGACCTGAGGTGATACACATCTTCCTTGCGTATGCGGCACATAAAAATATCAAAGTACACCAAATGGATTTAAAAAGTGCCTTCATCAACATTGAATCAAAGGAAGAGGTCTACCTACAACAACCTCTCGGTTTTGAAAATGAAGAATATCCGAGTCATTGCTACAAACTCATGAAGGCTATGAATGGGTTGAAGCAGGCCCCTAGAGCTTGGTATGATACTGTTACTAAGTTTCTTGAGGCCTCCAGATTCGTGCGAGGTGTTGTAGATCCGACTTTCTTCAGACGGTCAAACAAAAAGCATTTAATGCTGGTGCAAATCTATGTGGATGCCATTATTTTTGGTTCTACGGACGAAGCTATGGTTGTTGATTTCTCCAGACTTATGCTAAGTAATTTTCAAATGAGCATGAATCGTGGAATGAATTTCTTTCTAGGTCTGCAAGTCAAAAAACCATACGAGGAGCTTTTCTTCATCAAGAGAATTACACATCTGAGCTTTTAAAGAAATATGGTATGGACAATTGTGCATCCGGAAAAGTTCATATGTCCTTCAGTTCCAAACTCGCTGTGGATCCAACCGAAGAATATATGGATCGAAAACTTTATAGATGCATGATTGGGTCAATCATGTACCTCACCTCAAGTAGTTCAGATATAATGTTTTTACTTGTTTTGTGCAAGATACCAAGTCGATCCGAAGATATATCATCTGACCGTCGTCAAGCAGATTTTCAAATATCTCAAAGGCACCAAATCTCTAAGGTTGCGATATCCCATCGGAAATGATTTCAGTCATCAAGCTTTCACTGATGCGGATCATGCTGGTTGCAAGCTTGACCGGAAAAGCACATTAGGAGGATGTCAATTCCTCAGTGGTAGATTAGTCAGTTGGTCATCCAAGAAATAGAACCATGTATCATTGTCTACGACTGAAGCAGAATTCATTACGGCTGCAAGTTGTTGTTCTCAGGTTCCTTGGATGAAATCCTAACTCTTGGAGTACACAGATATCGATTTTTGAAAATTCCAATGTATTGTGACTCTCATAGTGCAATAACGATATCACATAATCCAATCTATCATTATGTGACAAAACATATTGATATCAGATATCACTTCATCAAGGATCACATTTTAAAAGAAAATATTGAAATCATTTGTGTTCCTTCAGGCAAAGAGATAGCTAATGTTTATTAAAAAATCCTTGGACCCCTCAAAACTCAATCACTTCCTTTACCTAATTAGGAATGTTGAACCCTGATCCCCAGTTCTTACAATGTTAAATTGTTCGTCCACGGATATCTCTTCGGACGAAGGGATCAATTTTTTGTGTTTGTCCATTTAACATTGCAATTGTTTTTGTCTTAGTATCTTATGTAATCCTTTGGACGCAACAAAAATTATGTTCAAGATTTCAGCCGAAGTATCTCTTTCTAGTTCTTCAGACATTTGCGACCGTAACATGGTGTGCGAAACTTTCAATTTCCTCGGATGAAGCTTTCATTTCTGGTAATAAAATCGAGTTCTTATGATTAGTATTAAATGTATTCAACATTTATTTCTCTATCAGATAATGTTTTTTAACTTATTAAGGAATATATTTAATTTCTAATTATTTTCCCTGTAAAAGAATTCAAAACAGTCATTTTGTAATTACGTGTGTACCTCACGTTTCCTAAGTCTGAAGTACCTTATTTGATAAGACATTTCACTTTACACCCTCTAGGTATCAGAACGGGTAATTCATAATTGTTTGCATTTAATGATGGGCACTAATACCATATTTTTAAAATTAATTTTTAAATATTATCGACCCAGACCCGTTATCTTTTCAAATCTGTTTAAATATCACGCTCCCTTTATTTCTTAAGACTTACGCTTTTCAAATCTCTCTCGTAATTGTTTATCTTCCTCAAAGCTTTCTTCTTCAAAACTTCATCTTCTTTGAAAACTTTTTGCAAAAATGGTGAAGCCAAGTATTCCTATTTGTGATCTCAATCCCGCTTCATGCAACTTGCAAGTTGTGCTTGATCCTGAACTCTTTCACCCGTCAGTGGTTATCATCATCGAGATTCTTTGATCTAATCCACTTTTTCGCTCTCTTACCAAAACCACTTCTCGTATTTCGTTGAAATACCTTTAGATTGCTTATTCTTCCGCCGTTGTGAACAAGTTAGACGATTTTGTTAAGTTTGAACTCTATAATGGTAAAATCATTCATCTTAAGCAATCAGTCTTTCTAAAAGCCATAGGGTTACTGTCTGTTGAACCTATCACGTCTTTCGATCATCCTACCATTAATCAGATCAAGAGATTCTGTTCGACAATTGGCTATATAGGAAAGTTCAAAGTCATGACAGATTTCAAAAAAGCAAATCTTCTTCCGATCTAGCAACAGTTCGCGCATATAATCATTCGTTGTCTATCCTAAAGAACGAGATGCACCGACTCGCTCAACCTAATATGGTTGTAGATAATGTGGGGAGTGACATCGCAGCTGTCGTCATGCGGTCAAAAATAAGAAAACCTCACTCTCACTTAGCACAGTGGAAGTCAGGGTCGATCCACAGGAGTTACGTGGTCGAGACAGGTGACAGATTACCAACTGCAGTGTCACGCTACAGTCAGAGGACCTAGTTCCTAACTTTTGACTATCAATCCCAAAGAGTATAAACTAAACTAAAACTACTAACCAAACCTAGTAACTTACTGAAGTCAGAAGTACATCTCCAATTCAGAAGCAAACTAAGGCAATTCAACATCAAACACAAACCAAGCATAAACTGAACCAATAACTAAAGTCCAAATGAACAGTCACTGGCCAAGTCCAAACCAACAAGCTAACCCTAGTTGGTCACTGAAATCAGCAAGGGAAATCAGTCCAATCAAGGTCATTCAAGCATCCAAGCACACAAACAAACATTCACAACCCAATAACAAGCATAAATACCGAAAAGAAGCAATTACTTGCAACCAAATGATTCATTAACTTAAAATCAGATCCAGGGATACAAAACAGTAACCAAAGGGTCCAAAAACAGAAACTAGAACTAAATATCAATAGTTGTCACTCCCAAATATACTATCCACTATCACTAACTATTGAACTAAATGAAAATTAAAGATAAAAACATAGAAATACCAAAAGATGGTTCTTGAAGCTGAATCTCGGAGTCAAAGAGCCTTGGGGGTCGATTGTACACCAGGTCTTCGCTCCTTTTTTCGACCTAAAAGCCTCTATTTATAGTTGCAAAAATCTTGAGACCGCGCCACGCATTTATTTATCCCGCGTCGCGTGTAGGGGCTTATCCCCGTTTCTTCGGAATTTGAATGTGTTCCACCGCCTCATCACCGCGTCGTGCCTTGATGTTTTCCGCGGCGTGCGTACGTATTTTTCTGATTTTGCCTTGATCTTCAAACTTCTTCCAAATTGCACGCTTTTAGTCATTGTTTTCATTATTTCTTTCCAAACAAGTGCTGGCACGAAAAGTGAGTAATACCAGTAGATATGTGATATAATTTCACTAAGAATAGGGCTCAACAACGACTAAAATATATGATATTACTAGGCGTTGTCAAACACCCCACACTTGTGCCTTACTTGTCCCCAAGAAAAAGAGTTTTTAATAGATTTTAACTAAGATTCAAACAATTTTTGACTGTGTTCAGTTTCAAAGCTTATTGCCCTATGAGTTAGAATGTAATAGTTCGTGAAAACATAATCGGAATGTTCTTTGGAATTCATGGCTTTCTAGAGAACCCTTGATTACAAATTTTCTATCCACAATGAAGTGTACATACTAATTCAGATTCTAAAGGCCATAAAAGAATTGTCCATGACTTTCGATGTTGTCCGTGTAGCGAGCTTTCGGAAATACCATCCCAGACCAGACGATCTTAGGTGGCAAGGTGCGTAAGGCCCACCCATTTTAGACCTACCGGCTCGAACAACAAAGGTCACTGATTGACAGTCCCTTCCTAAATTCCAATCCTAAAACAGTCCAATCTTCTAACTCCTAAAACTCAACTTATTTGACTCAACTAATAGCATGATCACAACTACATAGTATCTCTTGAAAAAATACTAGTGCTATAAACAATCACAAACTATTCATTTCAAAATTATAACCCATTAAAAATTTTGAAAAAGTCGCTAAAATTTTGAAAATCGATCATTTCTGCAAATATTTCAGAAAGTTACTCTTTCGACCATCCGCACCCCACACTTAAAATCATACAACGTCTCTGTTGTACAAAAATTATTTAGAATAAGGGAGAAAGAGTTACCTTTTTGGACGGTAGATCGCTTGGTTGGTGCTCGGTATCACAGGTACAAAATACGAACAAAAAGGTCATTGATTTCGCGTTCTAGAGTTGTAGCGCAACAGTGAACATGCCGGTAGTTAAGACAAGTGGAGGGGGCACGGTGACCCCACACTTGCTTGAAACAACTCCTCCCATTTTTGGTATAACATGTATGACTCAACAAAAACATCAAATGCAAACAGAATAAAAACAAATAAAATATAAACGACTAAATAGTAGTGTCATAGGTACAGTACATATATCCAAAAAGAAAAAGAAAAAGAAAAATACATCAATCGCCACCTGGTGGCCTGGAAAAACCAGCCTCATGATCATGTGCTCGGGCTGGGAATGGTCGGGGGTGCTGTCCCTGCTGTGTGGCTAACTCTAAAAGTACCTCCACGATCCACTCCAGCTGGTCCTCCATCCTGGCGACTCGATCCTGCAGTCGCCTCATCTCTGTCATCACCCCCTGCTGTGGCTGTGGTGGCGCTGGATCTGTTGGTGCTGCCCGCCTCCGGCGTCTCCTACCCGGATGAGCATAAGCTGGCAGGGGATCCTGAGGTGCCTCAGTCGCCACCCTCACAAACTGGCACGGGCGCTGCTGCTCAATAAGCCCCATCTTCTCCAGGGCTCGCGCTGTAGTGCGAACTGGAGGTAGAGCGGTCAAGGATGCCACAACCGGAGCAGTAAGAATCCGGTACGAATAGGCCAAACGGGTGATGAAATACCCACGGCCCAGGGGATTGCTGGCAGATGCACCCGTCGCACGGGTGGAAAGGGAGACAGCTAGGGCGAACGGGAGGTGAAGGAACCTGGAGGGGTCAAGGAGGACCCAGAGATACGTCATGTCCTCGCCAGACACCTTCTCGCCCCCCTCCCGATGCATGATTGAGGTGGAGACGATCCGGTGCATGAGTCGGTGAAGTGGATCGCGAAGATGACTCTCTCTGGATGTCCCTGCCTAGTAGAATATATTGGACAATGGTGTCCAAACCTCCATATTGGCGGCCCTCTCGGGTTGCCCCTGAATGCATGTCGTAAGGAACTGCGCGAAGTGGCGGTGCTGTAGGTCCGCCTCCGTATAGATGCCAGTACGCCTCCCAAACTCCCGGAGGTTGCACTCCCTATGCACACCCCCCAATCTAAACCGCACGAGCCTGGAATGGGCCTCCTGAGAACCCGGTGCAAAACGGACTGTAGATATGAACTCCAACAGAAGCTCGGTATATATTGTGTCTTCCTCGATGGCCATGAGTCTGTCCCAGCCTCGGCACGTGAACCTGGCCTCTCCATCAACCCATGTGCGGTGCAAAAATGGCTCGATCTTGCCCCAAAGCCCAGCGTCTCGTAGAATGTCCCGATCGATGATCGTCGCCTCGAGAACCCGGCGACCAATGAGGGCATCCATCCGTGAAATATACTCCACTGAACTATCCAGCTCAGCGGGGAACTGCAGAAACTGGTGGTCTAATCTGAATGACATCTGCACAAAAGGAAAAAACTTTGCAATTTAGGTCCTTTTCTTCCCCACCGCACCGCGGCGCGGCCCAAGAACCAGGGCGCGGCGCGGCGAGCGGCTGTTTCCAATTCCAAGTCCAAAATCACGATTTAACCTGTTTAAACTCAATCCAAATACACTACAAGGTAGCCTAAGTGCCGACTAACTCATATAGGGTCATTATTTGGCAAAATAAACACCCTACGAGTCAGCATTGGCGATTTCTAAGTTTTTGAGTTTTTGGAGAAATCACCAAAATCAACTACCTAATCACTAGTTTTAACATGTAAAAGCTAGTTAGAATGACGTACCTTGGTAGTAGGAATGAAATGAGCAAGAAACAACACGAGAAATTTTCGATGATCAGAGCTCCGAGGCGTGGTGTGTGTGAATAGTGTCGCGGCTTACCTTAATATCGAAGAATTCCGACCGATCAATTCCCGCGGCGCGGATATGAGCGAACCGCGGCGTACGTGCTCCCAAATCAACCCCTGCGCATCGGGTTGGTTTACGATCACGCGGCGCGCAAATTGCCTGACCGCGGCACGGGAAACCAAGCATAAACTGAACCAATAACTAAAGTCCAAATGAACAGTCACTGGCTAAGTCCAAACCAACAAGCTAACCCTAGTTGGTCACTGAAATCAGCAAGGGAAATCAGTCCAATCAAGGTCATTCAAGCATCCAAACACACAAACAAACATTCACAACCCAATAACAAGCATAAATACCGAAAAGAAGCAATTACTTGCAACCAAATGATTCATTAACTTAAAATCAGATCCATGGATACAAAACAGTAACCAAAGGGTCCAAAAACAGAAACTAGAACTAAATATCAATGGTGTTCACTCCCAAAGATACTATCCACTATCACTAACTATTGAACTAAATGAAATTTAAAGATAAAAACATAGAAATACCAAAAGATGGTTCTTGAAGCTGAATCTCGGAGTCAAAGAGCCTTGGGGGTCGATTGTACACCAGGTCTTCGCTCCTTTTTTCGACCTAAAAGCCTCTATTTATAGTTGCAAAAATCTTGAGACCGCGCCACGCATTTATTGATCCCGCGTCGCG